>JANHZT010008344.1:45612-63735 GCA_032468215.1 Stegonotus admiraltiensis | reverse complement strand
TGCAGTGCATCCCAGCTTTTTCTTGTAAATTACTTTTGCCAGCAGATGGTGTTGCAGTTTTAGTTTTAGGCTGCTTCACTTCATGTGTAATTTGAGAAGACACCAGATCATGAGTTAATTGTGACGTGGGCACAGTTCTCTGTTTTGATTTGCCTGATACTATACCCTCTTGTGGGTGTGGCTTTGTTTTTGAAGAAGGAGACAATATGGCCAACTCTGGAATTTTTGAGACAACGAGAGTCCATCTTAACTGACTCGAACATAGATAAAGCCACTTTTGCCTGGCATAGCCCACTTTCAAAAAATTCTATCTGATCACGATAGCTTCTTATAGCTTTCTCACTCTGGGTGACCTCAGAGCTTTGAGGAGAATAATAGATTACTTCTCTCTGTGTGTGGGAGGAAAAATGCTCGGCTATTTGTGAAAACTTTGGCTTTGCACCAAGCCTTTCAACTTCAAAAGGGTCTTGTAGAGCAGTTTGAGAGCATGCATATTCAGAAGGGGAAGTCACTAACCTCAGTAACAGCACTTCCTCTTCCAGAGCAGCTTTTCTGTCTTCTCCCTCCTGAAGTCTTTTTAAGAGCATTTCTTCCATTTCTTCTGCTCCTCCCCCGGCTCCTTCTTCTAGCCGGGTGGCTGAAGCAAGCGGCTGAAAATTTGAAAATCTCCTTTCCACCTCCTCTTCATTGGAAAGATCAATCAAATCATTTACGAAGAGTGGTCTGGATTTCATTTTTCCCTTTTTCTTCTTTTTTGGCATCTTAGCGGGTAACTAATCAGCGTTCCGCAGTCACAAAATTAATCATCTGTTCTAATTAGCCTAGACGCTTATCAGTAAAGCAACAGTCAAGGGAAAAAGCCATAAATTAGTCAAACCATTCTCTGCTACCACATGTCGGGGTGTGAATCACACCCGTTCCCCCTAGGGGTAATTGCTCTTGTTTAGAGGTGGACGAATTGTGGCTTTCCCTTGTTGCATACTTTAAGAAAATAAGCCCAAAGATATATTCTAAGAAAACCTTTTATTGTAAATGAAAATAAAAACCTTACTAGCTATTAATTACATTTTGGCAAAGTTCCTGCCTAGCTGGCAGAAGCCCTGACAGGCGAACAAAGAAAAAGTTAGAAGTGAAGGAAAGAATGTGGACATGCACAGTAGCTCAGAGATAAGACTCAGTCTACTGTAAGTCTTAGAATGGGAGCCCAGCTGACAAATACAAAAAATGCAGTGTCAAGGAGAACAATTTTCAATCCTCTTGTCACTCTGCGATCCTTGCTGGCTGGTCTCAACCGATGGACATCACCATGATTATCTCCTTCATCTTCAGTGTCCTCCCATAATTCCACCTCTCCTGAATGGACAGTTTCCCCCCTTCTAGCCACCAGAGGGCTGCCCGACTTCTGTATCTCTTCCGTCAATCGATGATTTGGCGGCTTGCGCATCCTTTACTGCTGTCTGTAGCATTAACATTGGTTTCACCAATAATCATCTCTGTAACCGAACATCCCAAACCTCACAGACCAATCTGTCTCGAAGGGATTCATTTAGGTTGCTAAATTCACAATAAATAGCTGCTTTCCAGAGGGCTGCCATGTAACAGCTGATAGACTCACCCTCCACCTATCTCTATGGTAAAAAGCATGTCTTCTAGCAATGCAAGATGGTCAGGGGAGCATAATGTTCCTGCAATTTTCTTAATAATGTGTCCCAAGGAACATATTGAAGTGGTTGGGTGCAATGAGTGCCCTTGCCATCTCAAACACTTCTTTTCCACAAATGCTCAAGAAAAGCGCTTGTTTATGATTGTCTGTGATAACTATATAGTCATTAGCTTCCGATATACAGTCAAACATCTGTATTTCAGGATCAAATGGTGCAAACTGTGGTGGGTTGGCCATTTTCTTTCCAAAAAAACAGTCGTCGCTCATGCGTGCCCCTTTTATCTTTATGACCTCTCAATCAGCACTTCTCTGTGTTGGCTCAGAGCCCAGCATTCCCTCCTTCATCTCCAATGAAATGTTGTGCGTGGGAACACAGACGAGGAGCCAGACTTCCAGCAGTAATGTTTATTTAAGATAAGGATTAATTATAAACCAACATGCAGTTCCCTGCTGACAGACCCTTTTTATAGGAAACTGTCAGCCTTTAACCAATAACTTGGGAGTTGGGCGGCATAGAAATGTGACAAAATAAATAAATAAACAAACAAACAAACGAACAAATGAACGAACAAACAAACAAACTTTAAAATACATCCCACACTTGTGCAGCAGAAGGAAAAGCCTCTGCTCACACCTGCGTGGACATAACAGAATTCACATTTTGACAGCTTTGGTTAAAGCTTTGCAGCTAGGAATTTTTTTCCAGCACTTGCCGCATTAGCTTTACATGCTCCTCTAGAGTCTCACTGAATATGAGGATGTCATTTAGGTAAACTAGGACCCCTTTTTATAAGTGCTCATGTAGCACCTCATTTATCAGCAGCTTGAAAACTCTGGGGGCTCCTTGCAGGCCAAATGGCATGACCTTGAATTGGAAGCTGCCAAGCAGGCAGTGAAAAGCAGTCTTCCTTCTCTAATCCATATGTGGTAATAGGCTTCTCTCAGGTCCAGTCTGGTGAACACCTTGCCCTTGGCTAAGTGACTTAGCATTTCTTTCATGAGGGAGAGGGGGTAGGTATTCTCCACACACACGGCATTAATTCCATGAAAATCCACTCAACTTATTCATCCCCCCACCTTTTTTTCTTTAAATAGTATGGGGGCTACTACTCTGGATTTGGTGGGTTGGATAAAACCCTGTGCTAAGTTGGTGTTGATATATTTTCTTAACTCAGCCATTTCTTTTGGAGTCATAGAGTACATCTTTGGTTTAGGCAGCTTTGCTCCCAGCACAAACTCAATTGCACACTCTGTTAGGTGGTGAGGGGGGGGGAAGTTGTAATCTTGCTTGGTAAAGACATCCAGCATGTGTCGGTATTCCCTTGGCACTGTGGGCTGCCGGGAAGTTCATCTGTGTCAAGTGCTGCTTGCTGGGGTTCATTGCCTTTTGGCAACTGTCTGGTTTTGGTAGCCATCTTCCCACATGATGGTCGGTCCCCATTTGTCTAGCCAAACAAGGCCCAATATGATTGACTCAGTCATTTTGGAAGCTACGATGAATAAGATGAGTTCTCAATGGTGCCCCATCTCTAGTCTAACAAGTTCTGTGACCAAGGTGGCAGGGGCTCTGCCAGGTCAGTGTCCCATTGACCTGTTCAAAGTGGATGGGGTCCACTAGGGGTCTTGTGCCTATCCCTAGTTGTTGGGCTATGGGGAGGCTGATCAGGCATCTGGTACAGCCAGTGTCTATGATGGCCTCTACCTCCCCTTGGGCTCTTCTTTCTGGCACTACAATCAGGGTTTTGATAGTGAAGGGGTGGTTGGCTTCACCTACCATCAGGTTGTCTTTGCCACTGCTCCCTTCAGTGGAACCCAGAGGGGTTTCTCTGGCTGGACTTTCCTCATTCCCAGTTGAAAGGAGAGAAACCTCAAGCCTGTTTGGTGATTCTCCCCTTGTCTGGAGGCTTCCTTGGGGTTCTTTTCCCTCAGGATGTGGAGGGGGTCCAGACCTGAGAGACTGGGGCAGGGGCCAAGCATTCTGATGCCCTGTGCCCATGCTGGCCACATTGGTAGCACTTGATCGTCCCAGACAGTGTGGGTTGCAGCACATCAGTTAGCTTGATCGCAGTTCAGCAGCCCAGCGTTGTTTTTTGCCAGTTTCTCTGCAGTCGGCTTCCGATGGGGGGTGGATTTCCAGATCCATGGCCACTGCTGTGTTGTATGAGGCTTGTATACTCTGTGGAACTCCCCTGATGCCGCAGGCTTGTCTGAGGTCTAGGTCCAGGGCCTCTTTGAAGTGGTAGATGAGGAGGCATTCAGGCCAGTCTCTCAGTTTTCCAGCCAGCCTCTGGAATTCCCACACTAATTCTTTCAGGGGCCGGTCCGCTTGCTTCAATTCTTTGATCTGGGCTTTGGCTTCTAGCCAGTGGGCCATGTCCTCGAATGGGCAGTTGGAGCAGTCCAACTGATGGAGTTTGTCCAACTGGCAGTTGGACAAACCTATGAACATCTTCTAGCTCTGGGCTCCTTCATCATATAGTTCAGCTATCCATTCTGCTGCTTTCACTTCATTCATGCCATCCGCAATTGCCGAAACCATGTCCTAATCAGTCTGATATTGGACCCCATAGTGATCAATGTGGAACCAAATCCAATTGAGGAAGTAGGCCAGCTTCCCGTTGAACATCACTCTGAACTGTGGAGGAGGAGTGGCTGGTGCCTCCAGCGGCAGTGGGCCTGGTGCCGGGTGTGGTGCCAGTGCCTGTGGCGGGACTGGACCTGGTGTCCATTGGTATTGAACCCACTCCTGGCCAGGGTAGAAGGCCCAGCCAGGGGGGATCTGGTTGGTGGGAGGCAATCTGAGGACTGGTGGCTGAGGGGGTGTTGGATCTAGGCAGGCCCAATGGTGATCCTTGTAGCACCAGACTGGATTGGCCTAACAAGCCTTGCTGTTTCACTGTTCCAACTCCAGCAGGAGCTGTCATTCTGGTAGACCGAGCCCAATGGGGAAGGCTAGAGTGCAATCTGCTTCGTGCTGAGTGAAATGAGGCTGATACCCTGCTGGGTACCACTGAGGTCCCCTGGTCTGGAAAGGTGAACATGGACTCAGTCAGAATCCAGCCTGGTGGGCTGGTACTAGGAGGTTGTGTGTTGCTGCCCATGCTGTGCTGGTTGAACAGCTCTGGTAGTCCCGCCAGTGACTGGCTTCATGTCAGTGGCAGAAACCGCACTCTCTGGAGTCACTGAGATCAGCCAATTCTGGTGCTCTCCATTCAAGGGCCTAGGTCTGTTCTAGGTGGTTCTGTCTGTGGTTGCTGTTGTCTCCTCCATCTTCCCTGAATCTTGATGCCGCCCAGTATCGGGTCAGTGCTTGGGGCTCAGGACCCCGGACAGTACCCCAGAGGTTGGGGCACTGGTTGAAGTGTTAATGCAGATTTGGGTTAATGTCAGGGTTCCAAGTAACATCCCCAACGAAAGAAGACTCCAAGGCTAGAAGTTCCTCAAAGTTCTATTTTATTAGAGATGTCATATTGGCACATCTGGGAAAACCCGAATCTGAAAGCTTCCAGGTCTTCCTCACCCAAAAGACAGTCCAAGTTCCTTCCCCCTGCACCCATAGGCCCATCTCATGGTCCAATCAATGCACTGTCCCAACTGGAGATGCCTCCCAGTCAGGTCACTCCAGGTGCAGGCTGGCTGTCCTTGACTCTCAGAGAAAATAATGTTGTTATGACTAGATATCCCTGCAACTCCATGCAATCCCCCCTCCCAATTTCCCACAGCACTAAGTGTGGCAGCCCTGAAGATCCAAAGAAAAAGATGGCCTCCAGGGCTGACAACTACTGTTAATCTAGAATGAAATGATCCTACTATTTTGAGAAATGCATTCAAATGATGAGTTCAAAGTCACAGTTTTTGGTAGTAAATGAGATACCCATTTTCCAAGGATATCCCATGGTATAAAACACCAATAATACTTGTTCTATCATACTGTACTGTATAAAATGTATATTCATATAATGTTTTGAAAATCAACCATGGCAAGGAATCGGGTGCAATTTTAAAGGGCAGATCTGTTAGATCTGTGTCTCTCAGAATTGCCAGTCACCCATTTAGAAGAAGAAAATGAATGAAGCAGTAATTGGAACACAGCAACAATTCAACAGAATCATTTCAAGTGATCAAATAAGTGTTTTCAAAACTTCTGGAATGAGGCAGATATTATAATAAGAGAGGATAAATATACATATGGTGACAAATTGTTTTAAACCTATTCATATTCATATCTCTGGGGTATGCCTTGGTGAGTATATGTAGCCATATAAATCAGTCTTCCTGGCAGCTGAAAACCACAGGCTAAGTTGGCAAGTATCATCAACCTTGTTTGGTTTCAGATGAAATATTAAAATACTCACAGAAGGTACTTGGTAGACTCTGAGCCATTATCCTGATCTTTTCCATTTTAATTTTTAATGGAGCTTTTAGAAACATTATTCATTTGGTGCTGTATGAGTTGCTTCATTAAGATCATCCCAACTTAATTCATTACATAATTTGGTGGACATACATAGTATTTAGGCCAGATGTTTATAACATTACTGCCCCCCCCAAATTTAAAGAACCCTCACATACTGCAATGCTAATAAAGACAATGGTAAGAGTATCAACATTATTGTAAAACCATTATTGACTGAAAAATGTCTAGAAGCTTATGTGCATAATAAATAATTCCAGTATATTAAATACATGCATCATCCCTCTTCATTCTTCAGGCACCTTGAATGAAGACTGACAACCACAACTCCATTGCCTATAATGGTAAGAGAAATACTCTTCTGAAAAAGGGAATGGGGAAAGCAGAATAAGAGGAAACAGGCTTATAGCCACAAAGAGTAAATCTTCTCATTTTCAGTCTAAAGAAAAGTAAAGTAAAAATAGTACAATGGCAATAAAAATGTATCATCAAATAAAATGGAACATGTTTCATTAAGGTAAGTAATGCACATCCCTCAAAGCAGGGGTGAAATGCTACCGGTTCGAACCGGATCACCCAATCCGGTAGCGATGGAGGCAGGTGGTTCGGAGAACCGGTAGCAAAAATCCCTGGCTCCCCCATGCCCAGCTGAGCCGCGCGATCATCAGAGGATTTTTTTCTTTTAAATGACTCTGACGATCCAAGCTGAGTTGCCTGATTGGCAGAGGGTTTTTTTAAAAAAAGTTTTTTTCTTTTAAATGCCTCTGACGATCCAAGCTCTGACGATCCCAGCTGAGTTGCCTGATTGGCAGAGGGTTTTTAAAAAGCCCTCTGACGATCAGGTGACTCAGCTGGGATCATCAGAGCCTTTTGAAAGCATTTTTTTACAACCTCTTCGCTGAAAAAAAAAATTGGCCATGCCCACCCAGTCACATTGCCACCACCACCACTAAGCCATGCCCACAGAACCAGTAGTAACAAATTTTAGATTTCACCACTGCCTCAAAGTCATACAAACTATCAGTGTTAATATTGCCATATGACTCCACTGATTTCCTGATCTGACTATCAAATATAAGTTTTACCATTATAATTTTAATTGATCAAGGTTAAGATTCTGAATTCTATTAATAACAGAATATCCCCGGATGGGTATTATTGGGCTCATTTGGAAGTTTTAGCTTATGGCATATGTGTTGCTAAAAATTTCTGCCATGTATATTAAACAATTCTGGTCTCCCAGGAAACAAACTAATCAAGCTAACTAATAATGAGCAGGAAGCGGATCATCCTATCACAAAACCTAAGATTAAAAAGAAAAGAGACAAGGACTGGTAATGAGCAAAGAATGATTCAGGGAGAATTGGATTTTGGTTTGCTATTGTATTTGAATATATAGACCAGGGGTGTCAAACTGGCAGCCAGAGAGCCAGATGCATCACATGTAGGCCACATCCACTGCTACTCCAAAGGCAAAAAACATTTATTTTATTTTCTAAAATTTATATGCCGCCCGTCTCCCGAAGGACTCCTGAAGGACTCCTGAAGGACTTGGGGCAGTCCATTGCAATACATCACGATATGTCACATGATGTGATCGAATTTGACACCCATGATATAGACAAACTGAATAATGAGCTTCATTTTCAGAGGTTGGTGCAAGCAAAGAGACAAAAATAAATGAGTAGCTCTTACTACAATTTGAATAACACAGCTTGAACTATAAAATGTATATTCATATAATGTTTTGAGCCAAAAATAAAGATGTAGCAACCTGATTACACTGCAAATCAGGTTAGCTATCTGTCACTTTGACCAACATCCTAGTCATCTTTTCGGCAAAACTTCCCTTTTTAAAAATAGTTTTAATGGTCTTCTTCAGCTCCTTTGTATACATAATAGAAGCTCATGTACCTGTGAAAGGTGAAAAAAATGATACTCAAAGTACTGTATGCCATTTCTGCAGAAATGTATGCATTTTTTACTGACAACACATTCTCAGCATAATTCTTTCCTTTCGTTACCTATAGAAAATCATACAGAAAATCAAATCATACAGGCCTTCCAGAACAGCCAAATTATTACAATATTTTGGCTAGCCATATGAATGAGTATTTTCATAGATGGTAAATTTGTTAGCTATAATATCAAAGATAATAGTAGCTTTTTATATTTATTTAGTTTTATCAGTTTGCCGATCAATCTTAATTTATAAATAAATAATAGGTTATAAATGATGAAAATCACAGAACAGATTTTTGGAGAAAATGTTTTAGTTGACTAACTTGAAAAAGAAGCCCTATTTAGACTTTAGACATGCTGGCTGTAGTGGAAAACAAAGAAACAGAATCAGGAGGAACATATTCATATGTGTAGACAAAATACATAGGAAAAATAATCACATCTCTTATCAAAAAATCTAATGTAACTGATGAATGCAAAATATTATCAAATCATTAACTATTAAGCAATTTATGTCAAGGGATGATTTAAATTTGGAAAGATGGGGTCAAATGTATATATTTAATAAAAAGTGTCATAAGGCTAACTGAAGATCTTGTTTGTTATTATATTTTAGTGGGATTATATGGGAACATATTCCGCCCATACAGATTTTAGAATTTCTCTTCATGCTTGTTAAAATCCCTGAATGTAGAACAACAATGTTTTGATAAAGACATTTTATTCAGTACAATTCATAAATTTTGGTATGCATCTGTTTATAACATAAAAGTTATCTTCCCTTAGCATCCTTTGTTCCATGAATTATTCTTCAATCATAGTAATTAAAACATTGAGTATATATTTAATATAAAGTAATGAAAGCTAATAAAAAATCATATACTATTGAAGTAAATTCCAGTTTAACTAAAATTATTTATTGTAATATTGTAATTATTGAGTAATGAAACAGGGTATATAATAAAAACAACGTGCAGATTACAATATAATTCAAAATTGTGCACAATATAACAATTTAATATTCTATTTATAAAAAATGTTTAAATGCATTGTTCTAAAACAGAAAGACAAACTATCAATCATTATAGTATAATTTATCAATCATATAACACTAGTAACACTTAAATGTCAATTAACTCCACAAGTTAGATAACATCTAAATAATTATATTTAACTAGCTCTTGAATTGGCTCTTTGTACTATCAAGTGATGCTAAGCTACTATGAATTTATGTTTCTATATGCTTAAATCCCTTGTAGATAAAGATTAAGTAATTTTATGAAATATTCAGCTGAAGAACATCAAAGAAAAGAAGTTCTTCTTTGAAGAATGAGGCTACAAAAACCTTTGAATAACTATAAGAAATGAAAACAATGAATCAGATCCAGATTTAGTCATAATTAAAGCAGGTGAAGCAAGTGCATTAGCCCAATGGTATTCTACCTCCACAGGAATAGATACATTTTCATGGGAATAAATATCCTTCTCATTCCATGAGTTTGTTCAACTGAAGGTAGATCTAGAGCAGAATTGGAGGAATATATGAAAAGGCCTACATAGAAAACAAAAGTCAATTCCTCCTTGGGATTAACTGCCAAGGGGATTATTTTATCTGATTATGTTATTGAATATTTTTATATTTTAGTAAGTAGTATGATTTTATTCTATTTTATTTGATATGGTCATTTAACTGACCAATAAGCAATAAACTAAACCCTTTGGGTCACGTTGGAACCGAGACTGAATTATAACGTTGATATATATGTTTACTTTACTGTAGCATCTTATGCAATTATAGGATACTTTTAAAATAATGACATAATATTTATTCAACAGATGTAAATATTTAATGACATTTATCTACTTACATCCTACTAAAATATAAATAAGATTTTATGTAAGAAATTTGTATTTATGCTTTACAGTTTATGATATCACTAACTTAATAGCTAGCTTAATTTCCTGCAGACTATCATATATGATTTTGTCAGCAATGTTATATTTACTAACTTTAAAACATGTTTATTTATTTAAAAATATTCTGTCAGAGTAAGTAGATTTAATAGCTGTAAACTGATGCAAGGTTGTAAGCAGAAGCAACTGAAAGCTGATGCAATGGGAATGAGGTAGCAGGGTTACTGTAATGATTGCCTCTCCTTCCAACTTAAGAAAGTAAAGACTCTTGAAATGTGGCCATTCAAAAGGATCCTTTTATTAAGCAGAAGTTAAAACAACCAAGTTAAAGCAAAATCTGAATACCCTTAGGCAAGACAAGTAGGATTAAAGCAGTAGAGACCCCTCCCTTTAAGTCAGAATGCCGATTTTAGCCAAACACAAGTGTGAAGATGTTTTCTTTACTAGTTTCCCTGAGAACCCAAACAAACATGTATTCACACCATTATCCTTTAAAGTGAAATAACCCACATGGCTATCATAAACATTCCTTCATGTTAAGAGGATCTCAGGGCTCTTTGGTAGCAGGATACGGGTTGTAAAATATCTGTTGACACAGGCAATGCTATTAAATTGAATCCAAGCCTCCCCCTTCTCCCAATTGATTGGCAGTATCACTCTTAGGGATCTGACATGCTACCCTCCTTAGAAAACAAAAGGGTTCACCTGTAAAAAAAAAACCAAATATAAACAAAATTTCATGATAGTATATTAACAAGGTTTGTTAGGGTATTGGAAGTGAAATTTTCTCAGTAAAGTTGGAGCCCTAACATGGTGTTTAGCAACCCATTTGTTGTGTGTTGATGGTAAATGTTTCCAAGCAACTAAGTATTGGATTTTCCCTCGGTGGGCCCTAGAGTCCAGGATTTCCTTGATTTCAAAGTGTTGTTCACCTTCAATCATGATGGGAACAGGTGGTGTAGATGCAGGTGGTCGAGGAATGACATTACTTCTCGCTTGAGTAAACTGATATGGAATACTGGGTGGACTTGCGAGTGTCTTTGGAAGGAGTAGTTCAACTGCTACTGGATTGATGACTCTAGTGATGGGGAAAGGTCCAATGAACTTTGGCCCTAGTTTCTTTGATGGCTGTAATGATTTCAGGAATTTTGTAGATAAGTATACTCTGTCTCCAACATGAAAAGGTTTGGATTCCATCCTTTTCTTGTCGGCTTGAATTTTAAAAGCCTTGCTTTCTTTAAGGCTAATCTAACCACTGGCCATGTGTTTTGCAATTCATCCATCCACCCCTTAAGTGAGGGGATGGTGGGTTCTTCTGTGGGTAGTTCAGGCATGGGACTGAAATCCTGGCCTGTCACTACTCTAAAAGGGGTAAAACCAGTGCTTGAATGTACAGCATTATTAAATGCAACTTCAGCAAAAGGCAAATGTTTGGTCCAGTTATCCTATTGAAAATTAATAAAACATCTTAGATATTGTTCTAGCACCAAGTTCAAAATTTCAGAATTTCCATTAGTAGACAGGTGGTGGGAGGAGCTCAAACCCTAACCAGTACCAAGTAAGTACAAAAATGCCCTCCAAAATTTGGAGGTGAATTGAACCCCTCTGTCGGAGATAATCCTTTGTGGAAGGGCAATCTGAGTGAAAGCAGGGATAAACTGGCAGTAAAAGTTGGCAAAACCCAGGAAGCTTTGTAACTGTTTATGCATGTGTGGAGGTTCCCAATCAAGTACAGCCTGCACTTTTAAAGGATCCATTTCTACGCCCTGGTATGAAATGCAGTACCCCAAATAGTTAATCTTCTCTTGGTAGAATTCACATTTAGAAAGTTTAGCATAAAGTTTGGCAGAGCGGAGTTTATTTAAAACCACCCTGACTAGTTTTACATGTTCTGCTTTGGTCTCGGTACATATTAAAATGTTGTCCAAGTAGACCAGGACCCCCTTATACAAATGCTGATGTAGCACTTCATTTATTAACGGCATAAACACTGCAGGGGTTCCTTGTAACCAAAAGGGGAGCACCTTGAATTGATAGCAGCCAAAGGGGGTGTTAAATGCCATTTTCCACTCATCCCCCTCCTTAATTCTGACACGGTAGTAAGCCTTAAGTCCAGGTTTGAAAAACATTTCCCTTTAGCAAGGTGTGATAGCATATCTTTCACAAGAGGGAGGGGGTACATGTTCTCCACACTGATCGCATTCAGAGTACGAAAATAAACACAGAGACATTTTGAGCCATCTTTTTTTTTTTCTCTAAATAACACTGGAGCTGCGATTTTTGGTCGGGCTGACTCGATGAAACCCCTTGCTAGATTTTTCTCAATAAATGTTCTCAGCTCTTCCAACTCCTTGGTGACATGCTATACATCTTGGGTTTAGGGAGTTTAGTGCTGGGTAAGATTTCTATCACACAGTCGGTGGCACGGTGGGAAGGGAGCTCATCTGAGGCTTTTTCCCTAAAAACATCAACCAAATTCTTGTATTCTATCGGTATGCCCTCAGTTGGCATGGCGTGACCAGGTAAGGCTGTTTCTCAGTTCTCTGCCCCCTCAGTTCCTTTATGTGGATTCTCAGCAAAAGTCATGTTCATCTGAAATTTTATGATGCCTTGTTTCCAATTGATTTTGGGGTTCCATTTTTTCAGCCATGCAAGGCCCAGAACTAACCGCCATTCCATGCCACTATAAATGTAAGCATTTCCTTGTGGCTTCCAATGCCTATATGTAGGGGATCAGTGGCAAAAGAAGCTGGCTCCCCTCCTGCTATTGACCCATCTAGTTGGCAGAAAGCAATGGGGTTTTTCAGCTTTCTTACGTTAATCCCCAACTTCCCTACTAGGGTTGGGCTGATCAAACAATGGGTGCACCCTGAGTGACTAGAGTGGAGATATTTATCTCCCTATCCTGGTTTGGGATAAATAGTCTTAAGGGGAGGGTAAGCGGTTTAATTGATTTGCTTACCAGTGGTTCATCTTCTGGATCACTTCCAAATGAGTGAGATTCCTCCTGCTGAGATGCCAGGGTTTCCTCCCCAAAGAGTAGTGGGGATGGAAATTCTATGGTCTGCCTGCTCCTCAGGGCAGTCTCCTTCCAATGCCTACCTGGTTTTGCAGGGTTCTCCCCTGGTGGGTGGTTCTGGGTGGGTATTTGCAAACAACACTCTGCATCTTGGTGCCCCTCTTTTCCACACTTGAAACAGGATATGGATTTCAGAGAGAATGCGGTTTGTGCTTTGAGGGGCTCCTGCTTCCATTGGGGTGGTGATTTCTTCCATGCTCGGTTGTGGTTTCTGGCCATATTGATCTCAGCTTCTTTGGCGGTGATGTACCACTCATGTAGGTGATTCGGTACACCTCGGGCCATGCAGGCATTGTATAGATCATCACTCAGCCTGTCCTTGAAACAACTCACCAAAATATCTTCTGGCCAGTTCACATGACACACGAGGTCCCGGAATTCTTCAGTATACTCTGTTACTGGCCGTCACCTCTGCCTCACCACCTTAATGCGGTCACATGCTTTGCGATCTGCTAGTGGGTTCTCAAACTGTCATCACAGGGCCATCATGAAATGGTTGAAATTCCACAATTCTGGTGTTATGCAGGGTCACCATCCATCTGGCAGCAGCACCCTCTAGGGCTAGGGTCACAACTTGCACTCGGGATCCTTGGGTTTGGAAATCATGCCTGTACTCTTGCACGTAGGTGAGCACGTGTGCCACAAAGAATCCTAATTGCTGCAGATTCCCATCAAACTTCACCCCAAGGAGGGAGTTTCTCTTTCCAGTTGCGGGACTCAGGGCTGGTTGGGAATGGGCGCCAGTGTGCGTGCTGCCTGGGGGGTGGGAGGGTTTGCTGGGTCTTCTGCTGCTGCTGTGCCATCTGTTCAATAGGTGGGCTGTAGTAGGGGGGTTGCCTCCCCTGGCATCATCTGCTTCTGCTGCCCTTTCAGTGCTCTATGGTTGTTGTTCTGGCCCCCTCAGATGTTGAGATTTTTCAAAGTTTCCATCACCAATTGGGTTATATGCCTCTTCAGATAATCCTCCCTCAGTGGTGCTTTGGTTAGTCCCCCCTGGTCAGCAAGGGCTTCTAGTTCCAGGTTCCACCTCGGTTTTCGGTTGCCACGGCTGAGGGTGACTCCTCTGATTCTCTCATTCCAGCTATCTTTCTTCCCAATGCCAATTGACCAGAAGGGCTTTTCAGGATTCTCCAGGGTTACCTCATCCTCTCCGATGGGGTGTACAAAACCATCCGACTGGGTGGCGGTTGCTATCTCCCCCCCGCCCCCCAGTAATCGGCTTCTCCCAATTCTCTGCTTCATTCAGACATGGTTTGCAAGGTCCCCTCAGTAGAGCAAAGATTGCTTCTCTGGGTTGACTGTTTTGCAGATCTTATTTTCTGTAATGATTGCCTCTCCTTCCAACTTAAGAAAGTAAAGACTCTTGAAATGTGGTCGTTCAAAAGGATCCTTTTATTAAGCAGAAGTTAAAACAACCAAGTTAAAGCAAAATCTGAATACCCTTAGGCAAGACAAGTAGGATTAAAGCAGTAGAGACCCCTCCCTTTAAGTCAGAATGCAGATTTTAGCCAATACACAAGTGTGAAGATGTTTTCTTTAGTAGTTTCTCTGAGAACCCAAACAAACATGTATTCACACCGTTATCCTTTAAAATGAAACAACCCACATGGCTATCATAAACATTCCTCCATGTTAAGAGGATCCCTCTCTCATTGTGTATCTCATTGCTCTCCTTGTGTCTGTAACACGGTATTAATAGCAGATCCTCTCTCATTTTGAAAATAGTCAAACACCATATTAGCTGATTCTTTCTGGTGATGAATATAACAGCTCTTTGTTACATGAGGGAAATCTGTTTTTCACCTCCCCTGCCCCAGTAACATTCTGCAGCCCAGAAACCGGCCTGTTTTTGGCCTCCTGGAGCATCCACGCATCCCGTTTTTTGGCCTTCCTCACCTCCAGAAGCACTCTGCAGTCCAAAAACAGGCTCGTTTTTGGCATCCAGTAGGACTCTGCCAGCGAAAAATTTTGGCCTTACCTTTTAGTTCCAGCCTGTGTGGCTCATGAAGGTAAGTGCTGCATTCACCTGAAAGGTGGCTGATGGGTGGGGCAATGGGGGCAGGGCAGCCTCATGGTCCTCTGCAGGCTTCAGAGGGCTGTATCTGGCCCACGGGCCTTAGTTTGAGGACCCCTGCTCTATATTGATTAATTTTGTTATGAGCTTACTATACTATGTACAAAGTACTTCTAGAATTATTAGTGTTCTCACTAATAACTGAGAACTCAAAAATTGTCATAGGACAATTTTACCATTTACAATTATTTCTTAAGAAGAATACTCAAGGGAAAAATTAGAATGTTTGAGCAGGAATATTCATTGATAAATCATAATTAAAACATCAATGAATCTGAATCCAGTGGGAATTATAAATTTAACTGAGCCCTTTCTTTCTTTGTCAATTCACCTTTTTTTTTTCAATAGCTGGAACAATACAGGGAAGAAACTGGAGGGGAACTGGTGACCATAATTCAGGTTTTTACTAATACTTCAATGAGCTACTGATATAATTTTGCTGACAATGCTAACATTTCTAGTCATTTTGGTGAGAATGTCTTTTCTGTAAATTCTAAAGCTCTATTTTAAGGTTTAAAAAATTAGGCTGTACTTCCTTACAAATCAACAATATCCTAAATGAAAATGAAAACACTACTGCAGTTCCTAGTTCTTTTCAAGAAATCAGCAGAACTAAATCTTTGCTCCCCATCTAAGGTCTGAACTAAGAACAATGTAAAACAAATGCTAGCTTAATGAAATCATTGAAATAATACCGTATATTTCTAACCTCCTGGTAGAATTACACACTCATTTGCATCCAACTGATTTGGATCACTTGCCAAGAGAACCTAGCAAGGTGCTAAGAGATTTGGTTCTTAAAATTATTTATACTGTTAGAAAAAGCTGAGACAATTGCTTGGAATTCATGTTGCATATATTGTAAAGAAGCATTAACTCTATAAATTAATGTGGTACAGCAAAACAAAAAGAGAAGCATATGCTTTAATTGGAGCATGTAGAATTGGAGCCAGGGAGCTCTGGATTATTTTATTATTTTCAGACAATGGTACATGTTTGTGAATTAACACTATTTCCATCTTGACTTCATTAGTCTTTTTGTGTGGTTTTTTCTGATATACATTATTATTTACTAACAACATTTTAGAGTCAAAATGTGATAGGTTGGGGATGCAGTTCAATCAAAACTGGATAAACCACCCATTTTACATCAAAATTTAAGAAATGATCTCAGAAAAGAATTCACAGCTATATTTATTAAATTGTGTGATTAGTTTGCATAGCTAAGATAAAATCCTCTCTTTTAAATTATTCAACAAGACCTCAGAGCTGAGCACAAAGGAATTCTAATTAAAAATAGTTTTATTTTTAGATAAAAAGACTTCAGATAAAATGAATAAAACATCCAGAATAGACCAAGGACCGAGACTTCACAGACCTTTTCTGCACAAAAACATAAACTTACACGTATGACTCAACATCAAATTTATAAATCAAAAGTGAAATCCAAATAAATCTAATGAATTATTGTGTATTTAAAATACTAAACATAATCATTATTTAATGACAAAATCGTTATTCTTTATCAAAATCTACCAATATGTTACAAATGAGAAAAGAAAAGGGAAATTTAAAGTGCAGGATACTTTCATAGATCAATATGTCAATATTTCATTATATTAAAAGTCTTTGATCAACACAGATTTCTATTTAGAGTTTATAATTGCATATAAGTTACAGATGTCACCTTGAGAAAATGTCTCTGAAATCAGTAACTAAAAAGGGAAGTATTTTTCTTTAATAGTGGGCCTACTTCTCGAAGCTTACTGTATTCAGTACTGGAAAATAAAATATTACTTTTGGATTGTAATTGCAGATTTTTAAAATCCTCCTGAGGGTCTTTTTGCACTTTTCATGCTGTTTCTGCTTCCTGTAATTCCTCCTGTGGCAAATCTGCAGAGAAACAGAAAGAACATATAAAATTAAGTGTGGTTATACCAAGCAGCCTTGTTGTTAATACATTACAATTCTACCATTTGCCATGCATGTAACATAATTACAAAGTTGCAATTTAATTTCCTGGTCCCCCTTCTATTCTGTAAATTAGAGAGTTACTTCACATGTCTGTATTTCAGTTTCTTGCCTCCATTTTTAAACTGATAGTTACAAGATGATGAAAAATGAGTTTTGTTTCAGGAGGCCCAAATATTACTCTTTTATAGCTAATGCTTTAAACTACTACAAGACAATCAGAGAAAGTTTTTTTTAGACAGCTATGTCATCGAAAAAGAAGGGGACAACAGAGAACGAGTGGCTGGACAGAGTCACTGAAGCAGTAAGCATGAGCTTAAATGGACTCCAGAGGATGGTAGGGGACAGAAAGACCTGGAAGAATGTTGTCCATGGGGTCGCAATGGGTCGGACATGACTTTGCAACTAACAACAATAACAATGTCTTCATTAACTCCTTTTAACTGTGTTCACCATGTAAACAAAAGGAAAAAGGTAAATGTAAATTAATCAAGTTACTAGAAGAAAAAAATAAAGGGTCTAGAGGAAACTCTAACCACTCGGAAACTCAACCTACAAAATGAGAAACCCCAATCCTTGCAAAAAGAATATGCCCAAATTAAATATAATAATGACCAAACAACTTCTAAAAGAGTTCCCCTTAGAGGAAGAAGACAGATGGAAACATGTCACTCGTAGAAAAAAACCACAAACTTAGTACAAAACCCCTGTCCAAACCAATCCACTCTGATGCAGCCCCACTGGAGCTAAGCAATCAATATCATGGATTCTCACTAGAAGAAAACATGCATAGAAAAGAAGCACCATCAAATGTCCCTTAAAAAGTAGCACCATCAAATGCTACTGTGATAGAGAGAAAAATATGCCAAACCTTCCTAGGAAAAAAAAGGAAAGTGTTGGTGATAGGAGATTCAATTCTCAAAGGAGCAGAACCTTCAGTCTGTAGACCAGACAGTCAATCCAGATGTCAGGTTTACGAAGTAGTCCGAATAAATTGCATCTCAAACGGCTTGTCTTTATAAAACTAATTAGTCAATTTATTAGGA
>JANHZT010008338.1:33042-44139 GCA_032468215.1 Stegonotus admiraltiensis | reverse complement strand
TTTACTACCGATTCTCCGAACTACTCAAAATTTCTGCTACTGGTTCTCCAGAACTGGTCAGAACCTGCTGAAACCCACCTCTGGAATGTATCCCTTGCGTTTAATTCAATGTTACACTGAAATCTATGGTAATGATACTACTGAGACAAGAAGTTAGAAATCAGAATATGATCACACATGAATCTTGAAGCAAGAATCATAGTTACATATTTGTATCTGATATATAAATACTCAGTTAAGTCCAAACTCTGACAAATAGAGTTACTCCAAATTTTATTAAGAGACATTGTCTTTGGACTTTGTCCTGCTTTTTTCCACTTTTTGAAGTATGCCAATGTGGTGTTCTAAAGTATTCCAAATTATTAATATTTTTCTCTAAGTAACAGAAGCTGTTCATATTATCAATATCTTATTCATAGGCATTTTTGTTTACAGATACTTTAGCATTATCCACATTTTTGGAAGTCTTTAAAAAGGCTTTGTTAAATACAGAATTATTGTATAAGAATAACTTTAAAATTGTAAGCAGTGCCAATAACGTTACGATTATGTCAACATGACATCATTGCATAAATGACTTAACTTAGTATTTGTATATCAGACACAAGTGTGTAACTCATGATTCTTGATTCAAGATTCATGTGTTTGAATCTTGAATCTACCACCCCTTAAACTGTATGAAAGATGTATCAAATACTTCATTTTGTGCAATTTACAAAGCATGAATTTGCTATTCTCAAATGCATACATATTTGGGAAAATATTCTTGGCCAATACTTGCAGCATTCTTTTTTAGTTTTTATTATGTTATTCTGCTAATTGTCACTTAAACCGTGATATACTTATTTATTTCAAGGTCAGAAAGCATTCAAAGAAATTTATTTCAGGTAATATTCTGGCAAAGTAAGTAAACATAACCATAACTAAAATAGTCAGAAGGCCTAAAATAGTGTGATTCACTGGTAAATTCTGCATAATGTATGCCTACCTCAACATTTTGTTTATGTGCAGCAAGCATTGTCTAGGCATCAAAACTTTGTCTAGGCATGAATGTCTTTCTAAAAGATACTTTGCATTAAGTTTGCAGGAGTTTGCATTTTCTATAGTAGCATGTAAACGAAGAATTTTTCTTCCTACAAAAATAGTGTCCTGGTCCATAAAGAATAGGCAAAATAGTCTGTTCTCTTGATGTGTTTATAGGTTTTTAAAATAAACAGGTTTAATGAGTACCTCCTTACTACACTGTTACATTTTTCTATCTATATGATACTAAAACTCTGATGGCTGTAACCTTTAACTGTGTGAAACTGTGCACTGTAGGAGAAAACCTTTTCAGCTAAGGTACAACAAATGATCTAATTTGCAGAATGCATCCATGGAATTGAAATTTCATAAAACATTTTATGACATAGAAATTATCATAAAGCAATTTATGATATAACTCAAAATGTCATAAAACATTTCCTGTGGTCAACTCCTGATTGATTATGCTTTACCATTCAACATGAACTATTTTCATGACAGATGCATTCCTGAATGTCAGCCCAATATTTTAAGAACTTTTCCAGCAAAGGCAGTACATTAGAAGCTATGACACTGTTGAAAGCACTGAGGAATCTGGATAGGAAATTATCCCTTCCCCAACAAAGTGGCAGGCAGGGAAGGAGGAGGACAAGGGGGAGGTGGCGCCAATTGGGCTTTCCTGGGGGTTTTGAGGGAAGGGGAAATTGCACCAATCATTTATTATATATGGGAAGAAAAATGACCCAATAGCTCATGGCTTCTCTAGTAGTATACTACTAAAACTCTTGTGTCTGTAATCTTTAACTGGGAAAAACAGGCATCATACAGCAAAACTTTTTAACAACGGTACCTCAATAGAGCTAACTTAAACAATGTGTCCAAAATTTGTCTATGATTCCCATGGAATTGAAATTTGGCGAATTTTATAAGAAAATATTGAGACATAAAAATTATTATAAATTCTTTTATGACATAACACAAAATGCCATAAAACATTACCTGTGGTCAATTTCTGATATTTGATTATGCTATATAGTTCACAATGGGCTACTTCCAAAGTAGATAAATCCTGAATATCTTTTATTCAGAACTTTTTAAGAACTTTTCAAGTACTGGTACATTAAAAGCCAGTATTGAAGAATCTGCTCTACACTTATTGAAATAACTTTGAAATCATATGATACACTTGTCTCTGAGAACCACAACATATTGTTTCATGATTCCCTGTTGATTTAGGATTGCACATTATACAAAGGAAAGAAAGATGCCACTGAGATTTTGTTATTTCATCTGAAAACAAAGCCTATGAGGAAGGCCAGAGAGATCGTGGCAGTCAGATAAAACTAACTTGATATAAATGGCTATCATACAGAAACCTGTAATTCAGCATGAAGTATTTAGCTTATCCTATTTAAATTGATCTTAGTTATTGTATTGTTCAAAAATTTAATTATAATTCAATTTGCTATTTTCTAGAGATGATGGATAAGGGTGAGCAAATTACAAATTTGGGGGCTTTTATTTACTGTAATTTATTTTACTGTAATAGTCCCTAGTCAGAAAAAGATGCTATACAGCAGCAACGCCCAATCTTTTGGGCATCAGGGACCGCTTCTCTGGAAGGTAGCTTTTCTGCTTATTTTGGGACCCAAAAGAAAATAAGACCCAGTCTTATTTTCAGGGAAACACGGGTAATCATCTGAATTTCATCAGGCCTTGCGACAGAGTGGTTATTAGTTAACACTGGTTTTTATAGTTGGTTGTATTGTTCTTTTGGTAGGCTATGATCATTTTATATGTACTGTTTTTATTTGTAAACTGCTCAGGCAGCCTGGATACTGGATATGCGGTGGCTCACATGGTTAGGACACTGGGCTGATGATCGGCAGGCTCGCATTCAAGACCCAAGTGCTACTACATGACAGGATGAGCTCCTGTCACACACTCAACTCCTGCTGACCTAGCAGTTTGAAAGCAGGCAACCTCAAGTAGATAGATGGGTACCACTTCAGTGGCAACTTAACAGTAACATGAAAGGAGCCCCAACTGAATATCCTGAAGGAATGGTGACATCACCGTTCCTTCCTTTTCAATCCAGAAGCACTTCAGTGCTCCCAACATGACTATATAGTAATATTGGTTTAAGAAATACACAATTAAATTTTCTAAAAACTAAATAAATGATGGTGGGGATATATGATACCAGGATTTTCCAGCAAAATCTGGCAATAAAAAAACTTTTGACAAAGCTAAACCTGAATCTTTTATCAGATTGTTACATCAGTTTGATGATACTTCAAAAAATAAATGTTGCCTCTTAGTTGAAAGGCCATTTACATAAGAAAGAGCACTGTATATCTTTTCAGAACCAAAGTGCATATTTAAAGGTGTTTAACCACCACTGACTGATTTAAAGTTTACAATTAAGGAGGGAGTCATAAAATGTGGGAGCATGCTTTAAGTATTCTTTCAGAGGAATTATGAAAATTTTGGCAGCCATAAAATATGACATCTGCATTCAGTGAAGGAATGGTTTTATTGCAAGATGATATGAACATTCTGACAAACAGGGACAAAATTAACAAGGAATTGCACTGAAATAGTTCATGCAAAAAGTTGTCCCTCAGCCAGCAATAATGTAATAAATACTGCTGCAGATGCTTACTTCTTTTCCCTACTGACTTTTCAAAAGTTTTATTTAATTTCTGTTGGTTGCTTCTTCATGAAATCCATACAGAAATATGGAATTAGGAATAGCTATCATATTCTGATTATTGATGTTGAGGTCCAGGACAAGAAGTACAAGTTGCTTGTGAAACTATGACATGGCCAAAATCCTATCTCTATTTATTAATCTAATCCAGAAATTAATATTTTACTCAAGATCACAATAAAGTTGAAATAAAAAAGAACATATTAAAACAAGCAGCCCAAACTGATGTTGTAAACTAGAGCAAATGGGTGCTGAAAAAGCCTGATAGTCTCCTAAGAGAAAATATAGTCTGTCTTTCTGAAAATAGATACTTGGAATTGCACTTGGAAACATACCAGGGAAGCTATTTGAATAAGGGAGTTTACATTCCTTATTTAACCTTTATGTGCAACATAGCTTATTCTTAACAGGAACGCTTACAACTACATATTTAAGAAACAGTTTCTCTTTATTTGAAATTGCTGTATGTCCTCAGTGTTGCCAGCATTATCATGCTCCAAGATGTGAGATTACAGGCACTTCCACACAGCAACCATCTTCACTTTCTTACTTCAAACTGAAGGAGCATAGTGATCAAACCAATATTTGCTGTTTGCTTCTGATATGATATAATGCTAGAAATAATTTATTAGGAATTAAACTTTGTTATTAGCTTCTGCTCCTATTATTGTATACTGTCAGAAATTACGATAGTTGTTAGGAACTAATTCTAGTTTAGTAAATTGTAACCTGGTTACAATACTGGTTGGCATTATCTACACAGTCTGGCCCATCTTTCTTCTTCCATTTCAAAGAATTAAAATTTAATTGTAAAACAGCTTACCTGCAATGGTCAAATCTCATATTATTGTAGTGATATTTTATCCTATAGCATGGCTCTACACATTTTACATACTTTATCCATAGATTTCAATAGCTTTCACTTTGACAGAATCTAAAAAGCTCTCTTTTCTGCAAAAAAAAAAATGCTTCATCATACTTTAACCTGTTCTCAAGAGGAGGAATTAGCAATGTTCCTTAACTTCCTGTTTAAGTAAGTTTTTTTTAAAAATTGTTTTCCTGACCAATTGCTTGCAACAATTGACAAGGTCATATTACTCAGTTTTATTTTTAAGCTTACTTTCACTAAGAGGCAACTGGATTTCCTTGTTTTTCTTTGAAGACAGTTCACTTCTCATCCAAGAATCTTCTTCAGTTAAGGAAAATAGTCTAGCTTTCCTGGACTGTGCAGTACACATTAAGGAAGACAGAAGCCTTAACATTTAAGTTTACAGAAAACCCCCATCCAGAGATCAATATTTACATTTTGATTCTCACCACCCACTGGAGCACAAAATGGGAGTTATCAGAACCCTACACCACCGAGATGAAGGCCTGCCTGCCAGGAAAGATAGGAAACAAAAAAAAAACCTAAAACACATCAAAGAAGCCCTGAGAATGTGTGGCTATCCCAAGTGGGCCTTCATCAAATCCTAAAAGAGACCCAGCAGGAGTTCCTCCATAACAGACAAAGAAGAGAACAATAAACGAAGCAATCTTGTCATTCCAGGAATATCTGAAAAGCTCAGGAGGATCTTCAGTCAACACAGCATATGTGCACACTTTAAACCCAAGAATACACTAAGGCAGAAGTTTGTCCACCCCAAGGGTAAAACACCCAGACACAAACTGAGCAACATGGTATATGCAGTACAATGCAGTGAGACATGCAGATCTGTATGTTGGGGGAAACAAAACAATCACTTCATAAATGGATGGCACAATATAGGAGAACAAAGCCATCAGGACAAGTTTCAGCACTCCATCTGCATTTAAGACAAAGAAGTCTTTTGAAGACAGCAAAGTCCACATTTTGGACAGAGAGGATGCTGGCTTGAAAGAGGGATCAAAGAGGCCATCTATGTCAAAATTGAACAGCCCTCTCTCAACAGAGCAGAGCAGAGCAGAGCAGAGCAGAGCAGAGCAGAGCAGAACAGAACAGAATTCAATTCTTTATTGGCCAAGTGTGATTGGACACACAAGGAATTCGTCTTGGTGCATACACTTTCAGTGTACATAAAAGAAAAGATACATTCATCAAGAATCATAAGGTACAACACTTAATGATAGTCATAGGGAACAAATAAGCAGTCAAATCATATTAGGAAACAGTCAATATAAATCGTAAGAATACCAGCAGCAAGGTTACAGTCATACAGTCATAAGTGGGAGGAGATCAGTGATAGGAATGATGAGAAGATTAATAGTAATGCAGACTTAACTAGTTTGACAGTGTTGAGGGAATTATTTGTTTAGCAGAGTGATGGCATTAGGGAAAAAACTGTTCTTGTGTCTAGTTGTTCTAGTGTGCAGTGCTCTATAGCATCATTTTGAGGGTAGGAGTTTAAACAGTTTATGTCCAGGATGCGAGGGGTCCGTAAATATTTTCACAGCCCTCTTTTTGACTCGTGCAGTATACAGGTCCTCAATGGAAGGCAAATCTCTGCCTCAAACTGAATTGCACAGGTCAACTATAATCAGGGAACGCCCTAGTCATTTGTGGAATTATGTATGTAAATAGTTGGTAAATGCCTTCTGGGAGGGGAGGAGTGTTATGAATCTAATTTTGGAGGGAAAATTAGAGGAGGAAAAAGCTCGATGATCATTGGCTAATACACTTGGCAAGTAGCTATATAAGGAGAGCTGTTAGATTGTAAAGCTGCTGGATTCTCACTGTACATTAAAGAGTTGTTGTTCACTTTGACCTGGCTCTTGGCTCCTTACTCGCCCTATCTAACACTAACTCACTCCTCACTCCAGTTTGATTTCTGAATGGCTCAAGGTTGATTCAGCCATCCATCCTTTTTAGGTTGGTCAGCTTAGGACCCAGATTGTTGGGGGCAATATGCTAACTCGGTAAACTGCTTAGAGAAGGCCGTAAAGCACTATGAAGCGGTATATAAGCCTAAGTGCTATTACTTCTGCATAACACATTTGCCTTGTTAAAGTCAAATTAATGAAAGTACAGCAGAACGCAAAAGTTCATATAATTTTATATAAACCTTTAGCCAAGTCATTCAGAAAACCAAACAATAGGCAAATTATTCAAAGACTGATCTTATGCACACAGCTCTGGAAAAAAATAACACACAATAAAAGGAAACTAAAAGTCTCTCACTCTAAGAAAGTGCAAATGAATTAACCATCATTCTCTGATCCACCATCTGCAAGCACCTACAGTGAATGACTCAGTGGCTATTAGCAGGGTTACTGCCCCTGACGGCTATTACATGGAAAATTAATAGACTCCTTTGTGTAGCTGGCTAGCCACTCCGAGAACAAATGGTTGTACTGGATGGGCCAGAGGTCCAATTCAGCAGGGCATTGTTTATATTCTGAAGACAACTGGAGAAGTGTCTTAAAGAAGACACTCTTCAACATGTAAGCAAAGCTCACATATAGAGATGTTCCTCAAACATCCATACTCAAAGAATATAAAAAGTCAGAAATATAAAATACGGTATCTAAGCTATTTTTAAATGCTTTACATGCATACAATGCATAAAAGGAATTTGTTTATCAAGTTAAGATGAATTCTTACTCATTTAACCTTATTTATTGAAAAAAATGTTTACAAATGTTTTCCAAAAAACTAAAATATTTACATTCTTTTTACAAACAGTTATGTTCACAGTTTACAAGCATTATGATGGTAACAGGAACAATATACTAATTGGTGATATTAAATGAAATTGTGATTTTTTAAAAAAATATCATCCACTAGGTCTAGGAAAAGCTCTAAAACTTGTCTAAAACGAACAGTTCAGTGTGTTTGGAAACTGAATACAAACCAATCCCCTTTGTATTAAAACTCCTTAAGAGGACTAAGAAATGAACATTGTTGAATGAAAGAAGACTAAAAAAAAACCCCCAGCTAGTATCTCTTGTGTGTTTTTGGGAAAGAAGTAGAGATATTGCTTAGTCTGTCAAAAAATGCAGTGGAAGTAAGGTTATGATAGGGAACTATGTGGTTCTGGGTGTTGGCTCACCAGACAACTGACTTTGGCAAGCAGATTTCTGGATGCCTATACATATTTTAATTCATTAAATTATGATTGAAATCCAATAAAATGTCAAAGGTTTGTAGTATTGTTAAAGCAGTCTCAGCCAGGAAACATGTTACTGTTTAATTTCGTAATTACTTTTTAAATTTAATTGTTTGCAATCTGAGCTATATTATGAGACCTAGTATCAAAAAGAGAAAGGGGTACTTTTGAAAGATTACTCTTTTTTTTAAAAAAAATTTGTATTGAAATTTATTATAATACAATACAGTACAATCAGTCAGACAGTGTTATTTTTCTACACAGGTTAGATTGATTCTTCTTTTACTTTTCATCATAACATAGCATCATTTACATATGCATCTTAAGATTTATATTAACTTTTATCTATTCTTTATTCTATTATCAATCCACCTGTACCAGTCATCCCACAGTTCTCCCCTTTCAATTTCAAACTTACATTATGCTTTACAACAATACAACTATAAAACCCTATATCGAATACACCGCAGATAGATCATTTATGGCCAATTTTACATTTTCTGTCAGACTAGATTAGCTTCTATGTAAGCAGAAAATTTGGTTAGTTTATCAATGCAAAGACTATATTTATCACCAGATGAGAACTAATTGGTACCATTATAAATCAGATCTATTATTCCAATCAGAGATTAATCTTTGGGATACTCAAATATATGACAGAGTGAAATTAAAGTCATAAACGGGCCTCTGAGAATGGAATGTTTAAAGAGGGGAGAAAATGGAGACATGCATGGGGTCTTACTCCTGCTGCTCCAAATTCCATGCATTCAGGCAAGAGAAGTGCAAGACAGCTATAAAGGGTGGTGCTCCAAGCATAGCTTTTGGTGAACCCAGCTTTATTTGGGTCCTGGATTATTCAAACAACTGCAGTGACTTTCATATGAACATGTGTACAGTATTTCCCTGAAAATAAGACCCACCCTGAAAATAAGCCCTGTGGCTGCAGGCAAGCAGATGGTAGAAGGAAGCAGGCGGGCTGTCACAAAATAAGACACCCCCCGAAAATAAGACCTAATGGGTTGGGGTTTTTTGTTTGTTTGTTTGTTTTTGGGGGGGTTGTGTTCAATTTTTTTATAAGACCCACCCTAAAAATAAGCCTGAAATTTTTTGGGTGGGCCTAATATAATCTCTACCCCTAAAATAAGCCCAGGGTGATGGGTGTGGACAGCACAAGAGGCAGTAAGCGTGCAGGGGCTGATGGTGTCCGGCAGCAGTTGCAGTCCGCTGGCCCCTTGGCACAACACAGATATGTCCGAGCACAGAGGCAGAGGTGGGGGGGGGAGAAGCGATCCAGATGTGCTGCGTGACTGCTAGGCTCACAGGATGCTTGCATGGCAGCACAGGCAGCAAGCGAAGGCAGAGGCACTGGGGAGAGGCAGGTGATCTGGACATGCTGCCTGGCTGCCTGACTCATGGGAGGCTTCCAGGAGGCTTGTGCGGCAGCACTGGCAGCAGGCAGAGGCATGGGGGAGAGGCAGGTGATCCTGATGCCCCTCGTGAGTGCCTGCCCTGGTGCGGCCATGGGCAAGCCAAGAGACAGTGGGATGGAGTGGGTGGTGCATTGGGATCACCTGCCTACCCCCTCTGCTTCTGGTTCTGCTGTGCACTTTTTGCCTAAAGGGAGACACTTTGTCTGCTTGCAAATGTGGCATTTGAAACGGAGCTGATCGCTCCATTTTAAAGCACCCCATTTGCAAGCAGACAAAACTTCCAGTCTCTGTCATTTCTCTGTCCAGGTGAAAAGTGCATCTGTCCTGGGAAGCCCTGTCAGCTGTTGTGGCTGCAGGCAAGCAGATGGTAGGAGGAAGCGGGCAGGCTGTCACAAAATAAGACATCCCCCAAAAATAAGACCTAATGGGTTGGGTGTTTTGGTTTTTTTGTGTGTTCAATTTTTTTTAATAAGATCCAGTCTTATTTTTGGGGAAACACGGTACTTTAGACATGTGAAGACTGGTAGAAGTGGATGCAGATCTGCATGCTCAGTCTGTTCTCTCCTCATTTAAGATCTCTACATATTCTGATAAATATTTGAACATTACTATAGTCATATCATTATGAGTACTTGATAAAGATGCCATTACCATCAATTACCTTCTCTCTGGCTGAATTCACACTATATTAAGGAATAATGGGGTTTGGTTTGGCTTAATGAGTAACCTCCCATTCTGGTTTGTTAACTCAAGGTTTATGGCATAAGCGTTCTATGAAACAGGCTGGTATACAGTAGCTTGTTCATGAAACCAAAGTTAAAACAAAACATGCCATAATACGATACAGGAAAAAAGCATTTTTATCAATTTTCCATCAAGATTTTAAAATTTCTTCTCAGTTAGGGGTGAATACCTTATCCTGTTCCTCAACATCCTTAATAAACTGAAAAAGCCCTCCATCCCCAGGAAAGACTTAATATTTAAAGAAACTTTTGCTTTTAAAATTACTTTCTTTCCTTGTAGCATATTCTCAGTTTTGTCTTAGAGCTTCTTTGACGGAAAATAAGCTTGAAATTTGGTCAATCAGTCAGATTTTGTTATTTTAATATAAATGTTCACAGTAACCTTTCTGAACCTTTCTGAAGAATGAAATGTAATATAGTTTTTCTATAACATAAAATAGGCAATACAAACCCTGAGAATAAATTATTAGTGCCAAAGGCACCAGCAGTTAGATCTATCCATATATACATAAAATTGGGTTTGACTCACTTAACAACCACCTTACTTAGCAATGAAAATGCTGATCCCACTTGTGGTTGTAAAAAGTAACTACTACCTGTATTATGGTGACATTTCAAGAAATTGTAGTGCTATTTATTATATTATTTGGGAAGAGAAGGAAATATGCTGTGCTATGGAATTTGATCCCTATTACTTTAGAAAGAAACAAAATATATTAACAGATTAACAGAGTTGGAAGGGACCTTGTAGGTCATCTAGCCAAACCCTCTTCCAAGCAGGAGACTCTACACCAGGGGTCCTCAAACTACAGCCTGGGGGCTGGATATGGCCCGCCAACTCAATGTATCTGGCCCACACAGTGGCGGGATTCAGCCCTGCCCCACCCCTTACCCCACCCCTCCACTCCCAGCCACTCCTTGTGTGGCTGGCTTTTCCTGGCTGACGGTGGCCTGGGGAGGAGGTGCCCCGCAGACCACAAGGCTGCGCCACCCCCATCACCCCTCCTCCAGCCATCAGCCTTATCTTCCCGAATCCAGCCGCACTTCTGCTCATTTCAACCGCACCGTGGCTGCCTACACAGGTAAGACCAAAGGGCGTGGGC
>JANHZT010008338.1:6995-18136 GCA_032468215.1 Stegonotus admiraltiensis | reverse complement strand
GTGCTGTTTGTTCCTGGTATATTGCTCTAATTGATTGTGTGAAATGCTCACCAAAATTCATCTTGTCTATTATTTTAATAGGAGATTAATAGGGAGCCCATTTTCAATGGCAGAGTGCTCAAGCCACCACAGGCAACCCAGGCATGACTAATGTCAAGCTGGCCCTGGCCACCCTAGCCACGCCCACTCTACCCCTCCAAGGTCAAACACAACCCTAATGTGGGCCTCAGTGAAATAGGGTTTGAAATACCTGAGCTATTAGGAGCCTTTAGATCAACAGGTTGCCCAGCACGTGAGTTTCCTTCAGTCCTTAGTGAAAGAAGTTTAAATACAAGTTTAAAGTCTTAATGTGGGGAAATAAATAGCATTTATTTTGACCTTTGGTTTTGGAAAATGGCAAACAGACTAAAGTCCAGATGGATTTGAAATAAGATTTTTTGAATTAATTATAACAATCCTTCCTGTGGGAAAATAATTTTGTCTTGAATGCTCTTTAAAAAAATATAGAATGAGATCTTGAGGGTTGAAAACTAGCAGTAACTAGACAGAACTAAATATTACAATGAAAAGAGAAGAAAACTTAAATTTGACTTACTAAAAACAGAATGGAGAAAATATTTCAACTGAAAACATTGAAGGATATTTTTGAACAATGGATGAAGAATTAATTTCAAGACTATCTGCCTTCATAGGCAGTCAGATAGACTGCATTTAAAAGATGTTATAGAAAAGGAACAAATTTTACAGGACAAGATCTGAAAATGGATTTAAAACTGACAGGCCACAAAAATATGGAAAAAGATGCTACACTGGACGCACATATGAAATTGGCTGATGTGTTAATAATTAAAAGTAAAAACAAATAGCAAAACCAAGAGAATGACCTGGATAATTTTCCTACATTAGGTTTAGAAAAAAAAGCTTAAAACTTTGAAGAATTTTGTAAAAATACAAAAAGAAAAAAATGAAAAGGATCCAGTCTGGGTCCGTCACTGGGATTAGAGGTTTAGTCTTCCAAGCTTTCGGACTGGTGCTGGAGCCCATCCTCAGGGAACTTCTCTCTACCAGAATGTGCTTCTATCACAGAATGTGTCTCTACCACATTCTGGCAGAGAGAGGTTCCCTGAGGATGGGCTCCAGCACCAGTCTGAAAGCTTGGAAGACTAAACCTCTAATCCTAGTGACCGACCCAGACTGGATCCTGCAATATTATCCTCAGACATATATATTTGCCTTCAATTTGTGAAATGAAAAGGAATCAAGTTTTAAGATATTATCTGAAGGGACGAAAGATCAAGATTGTTAAAAGTAATAGGTATTTTTCAATTTTTTCTGCTCTTTGTTTTCTTTATTATTTTATTTTTATTACTTTATTTACTTTATTATTTTAGTTTGTATTAGTTTTTATCTTTGTAATTAACATTTTAAATAAAATTACTATTACAGCAATTCCCGAAGGCATTCAATTAATATAATATACCCAGAAAGAACTCCAAAATTTCCCCTTAGCTGGGCATTAAGACATTTGTGGGATGTTTCAGACTGTCTGAAACAAATTTTCTTTTAATTTGTTGCACAGTATTGTAGCAATGTAACCAGGGGTGAAATGCTACCAGTTCACATGGGTTTGGGTGAACCGGTAGTAATAAAAGCTACCGGTTCAGTGAACCGGTAGTAAAAAAAAACCGAACCAGTATTTCCGAGGATCAGCTGTGCTGTGTGATTTATATTAGCTAGAAACCAGGAAATCCTGCTTTCTAACAAATCTAAATCGCACAGTTGTTCTCCCCCCTCGCTGTTCTACTTACCTTCAAATGGTTTCTTTTTCTGTGCAAAGCGCACATTTCGTGCACACTGTGCATGCACACGCATGCAGCATGCATTTGGCATGCATTGTGCATGCACACATGTGCATTTGGCATGCACTGTTCATGTGTGCATGTGCAGTGTGTGTTTGGTGCACATACATAGCACACATTTGGCGCACAGTGCACATACGCGGGCAGCGAACCAGTAGCAATCCACGGAGGATTTCACCACTGAGTGTAACCATAAATACTAATTTATTTATCTGAGTGGCTTGCCAATTTTGATTTTGTAGGGAAATATTTGTGAATATAAATTGAGTAAGACCATGTAAATGTAAATTTAATATATATTATAGCTTCAATTATTGAAAGAGTAATCAAAGATCAAATGAAAGCATATATTAAACAACCTTTTTAGTATACAATATGCAGTATAGCAAACCATTTTGAATAACCCTTTGCAAATAAAAACCAGCTCCAAGATTAGATAACTACATGAAGTTAATCTATTTAAATAAGACCCAAACAGGCTGTTAGTTTGCATGCAGAAAATGATCTGTAGTAATATTTAATCAATGACCTGTTTTTCAACATGAAAATTTACTTTGCGATCACAAGAGAACAGGTATAATAAACGATACCAGCACAATCAAACAACCGTATGGCAATTTCAGTTCTGCCCAAATACCAGATTGTTTCCGGAACCATTATAAGATATGACATCAAGAGACCTGAATGCCATACGATGGGTTGAGCTCCCATTACTTGCCCCAGCTCCTGCCAACCTAATGAATCGAAAGCATGTAAATGTGAGTAAATAAACAGATGCCACTTTGGTGGGGAGGCTACTGTGTTCTGTATTTTCATGCTGGCCATGATGACAGAAATGTTTGCAGACTATGCAGATTCCCTTGGCTGAGAATCAGGGAGGGGTATTGTGCCCTTAAGTCGGTCATGACTTGACAGGGGAAACCTTTAAACTTTTTTAATGTAACCTTATTAATAGACATGGCAATCTAATTCTACTACAAAATAGTCCTTCCAATAATTCTATTACATAGAACATACTTGTGTAAGAAAGTGCCAGACAATTTAGATAGAAGTAGGCATACTTATACATTTCAGAGGAGAGCTTGAAACCGATATCCCAAACCATGTCCCTCTATATATATATCTGACATGGTTAGGAGAACTTGGCAGGCTTAACAGTGTTCATTTAAATACCTTTGGCTTATAATTCTTAGAAATATTGGCTAGAAATTCTTAAAATTACAAACATCTTGAGGTTATCAGATGTTTGGGAGCACCTGGGAAGGCTGAGCAAATAAATTAAGAGTTTCACAGTACCCAATTTTGTTTATGAACCATTATATATTTGTTATATATTTTCATATATCAGCTTTGATCCATCCTTCAAATATCAGTTACTTGTCCGTGAACACACTGTCTTATGCTTTAGTGATTATATATTTTATGAAATCATCTCACTATTAACTAATGTTAACTATGCAGGTCATTGGCAAGTCCCCAAAACAAGAATCTCTACAAAGAAAATGCCATCTGGCATGCCATCTTTTCTTTGCAAGAGGTAAATAAAATAGCAATATCCACTCAGACAAAAAATGTACAGTGAAATCATGTTTATTTATATTTTAAACTGTAGAACATTGCTTTGTCTAATCAATCACAATAGAGTTTATGGATACCAAGTGATTCCCACTGATACTTGTGAAAACTACATATGTAAGTCACGAAAAAAATATATATCCTTGAGGCTAGGAAATTATTTTGGCACTACAAGAAGTTATTTTCTTGTAATTAAAATCTAATCAATTGTTATTATATGTCCTATTATGTCAAAAAACAAAACATATCACTTTTGCACAAAACCACTTTTATTACTTACTCGTGTGATTTAGATTTACACTGCAGATAAATACACGTTGCAAGTTAGGCTGCCTGTATTTTTTTCTTTCTTTCTCCTTTTCAATACAGGGACTACTCAAACTAAAACTTCTGTGGGTGCCAAGAGACTGAATTTTTGAGTCTCTTGTTGAACTTTAATTATAAGTGAAATAGAAATGCTCTAACATGCTTTTATTCATTAAAGATCTTATTAAAACCAATTAGATTAGAATGGGCAACTCATTTGCCCATTCTTATGTAGATATTGAATATACATTGTTTCAAATATATCTTAATTTTTAAAAATGAATCAAATTATACATTGCATGTAAAATGATTATCAAGTGGACAGACCAAGTATATTGGACGGAAACATGCTGCTGTACATCTTATTGATAATGAAAAAAGAGTCAGGTGGGAATTTAATAATTAGTAAATTAATCCTGCAAATTAGCACCTAGATATTACAAAGTGAACCATCTTTTAATTACAGTTTTCCTCCTCCGTTCTGTAGTACTGAGTAGGGGAAACAGAAATACGTCATTTTAAGAATTTTTATTGCTTTAATACCCTGCTTCTTTTTATACATCAGTTCTATTTTCTGTATTTCCTTTCCAGAGCATTTCCAACATAGACCATTAGTTTTGATACCACATACCTTCTTCAATGAAAAACACAAAAAGATACTTGTTATAAATAATAATTGTGCTACTTGTTGTAATGGTGGTTCCTTGTTAATGACGATGAGGAGTTGATCTATCAATTTTTTTCTTTTTTGTCTGAAGAAAGGATGCTGGCTTGCATCCAGCATCTAATTACTGGTACATATACTTATGTCCCATTAAGATGAATAATTGTGAATAATTTTAGATTTCAGCCTTTATCTACAACATATAAATTCTCTAATAAAAAAAGCTTGCATAAATCTAAAAATTTAAGAGAAAGTTTGTAAACCATACTGATACTGCATTATTCTCTTACAATGATTATAATGCCTACCCTATCAAGTTATGACTACTGCACTCCTTCTCTTCTCATTAGCTGTACCAGAATTATGCAACCATCAAATTAATGACTGTGTTTCAGTATACATATCTTGTGCCAGAACAACCGGGGTGGGGGTGGAGATCAAAACATTGGAGGTTTAATGTGTCTGGTCTTGTATAGCAAGTGACAGCTTGAAATCTGCTTGGGTGACAAGATGTTCTGCAGTTACTACTCTTTATATATTTATATTTCTTTTTTCCAATTTTGGGCATAAGCTATGCGGGCAGCTGTTAAGATATGTAATATTAAATATTTTATTTCCTTTGTGTAATTTTCTGTGAAGATCCCTAGCAAAAATGTCTCTGGTTCTCCCTTTATTAATTGTTGCGTTATTTTCTTTAGCCATTTTTTGACTTTGGCCCAAAACTTCTTTGCTGCTGGACAAGTCCACCAGAGATTATGTTCCATAATTGTTTTTGCATTTCCAGCATACTGGGGATTTGCTCAGAAACATCTTGGCTATTCTGGCCGGTGGTAAATGCCATCTATGGAACATCTTCAACTGGTTTTCCTTGTATGCCATAGACAATGTTGATTTCATACTTATTCACCACATCTTTTCCCACTTCGCTAATTCTACTGTATGATTAAAATTCCTTGCCCACTTGATCATGGTTTAACTATTTCCTCTTCCATTTTATACTGTAATAAGAATTTGTATATTTTGCTAATTAATTTCTGTTCCATCCCTTGTATAATTTTATCCACTTCATTTTGCTCCAATTGTACCTCATTCGTCTTTGTATCTTCTTTATATTTTGACCAAATTTATGAATAAGTCCACCATTCAATTTCCTTATTCAAATCCTGTTCCAATTCTTGCTTTGCTTTTAGTTTTCCAAAATCATTTAGAATATCCTTATATCTGATTATCTTGGTTCAATCTATTAAATTTGGATGTGTTAGTGTTTCAGTAGGAGAGATCCAGATCGGTATCTTCGTATAATGTTGTTTTTTTTATTTTAATCTAAATTGATAGCAGTACATTCCTGAGAATGTGCCTTCTGAAATATCCATGCATTTTATATTTCTCATCCCACAGAAATGCATGCCATCCTACCTGTAGTTCATGCCCTTCAATTATTAATATTCTTTTACTTCTCAGCTCCATCCATTCTTTCAACCATGTTAGGCATGCTGCTTGATAATATACCTCCCATTCCAGGAGTGCTACTCCTCCTCTTTCTCTGGTATCTTGCAGAACTTTTAATCTAATTTTGGGCTTTTTCCCTTGCCGTATAAATTTTGAGATCAATTTATTTAGTGAATCGAAAAATATTTTGTCTAATTTTATCGGTATAACCTGGAAGACGAATAAAATTCTAGGCAAGATATTCATTTAATTGCTACAACTCTTCCCATGAATGAAATTTGTAAGTTCTTCCAATTATCCAAATCTCTATTAATTTGCTGTATTAATTTATTGTAATTTTCTTGTTTAATTGAGGAACCTCTTGCAGTGAGCCAGATCCCTAGATATTTTATTCTTTTAGTTGTTTGGATCTTCATATTATCTTCTAATTCTTCCTCTTGTTTTTTTGTGAAATTTTTATTAATAATTTAGATTTACTTTTATTTATTTTTAGTCCAGCCACTGCACCAAATTCTTCTATTTTTTAAATTAATTTTGGGCCTGATTTTAAGGGTTCCTCCACAATGAAGACCAAGTCATCAGCAAAGGCTTGCAATTTGTATTCTTCATTTTTTATCTTCAATCCTTTTATCTCTTGGTCTTCTCTAATTTTGTTTAAAAGCGGTTCCAATGATAGTATGAAGAGAAGTGGGGAAAGTGGGCATCCTTGTCTCACACCTTTTGTTATCTCAAATTTATCAGTCATATCTTGGTTCATAATTACTCTTGCAGTTTGTTTTGTATATATTTTCTCAATCATTTTTTCAAATTTAGTCCCAAATTCCATACTTTTCAATTGTTGTATCATAAATTTCCAATCCAAATTATCAAAAGCTTTTTGGGCATCAAGGAAAACCAGTGAGGCTTGTTTTTCCAGGTGCGCCTCGTAAAACTCTAATATATTTATTATCATCTGTGTATTATTTTTAATTTGTTGGCCTGGTAGGAAACCATTTTGATCTGAATGTATATGTTTATTTAAAACTTTTTTGTCCTCTCAGCTATAATTGACATGAATATTTTGTAATCAGTGTTTAACAAAGAAATTGGCCTGTAATTCTGTATTAATTGCTGGTCTGAATCTTCCTTATGTATGAGCATAATAAGAGCTTCTGTCCAGGTTTTTGGTATATTTGTTTGTTCTAATGCTTCACTGAATATTTCCTGCATTAATCCTCCTATCTGTTCTTGTATAATCCTATACAGCTGGTATTCCATCTGGACCTGGTGTTTTGTTATTTTTTTGTCTTTTCAATGCAATTCCAAATTCTGTTTCTGATATTGGTCGATTTAGTATTTCCTGTTGTTCCTCTATAATTTTACATATATTTATTTTCTCTAAATAATCTTTGCTTCTGGTATTTCTTCCTGTGTATATAATTTAGAAAAAAATGTATGTATGATTTGTTTATCTTCTTTTTATGTTGGATTGTTCCTTTATCATCTTTCAATTGATATATCATTCGTTTCTCTCTCTCCTTTTTCAATTTGTAAGCTAACCATCTGCTCACTTTATTTGTGTGTTTTAAATTATTTTGCTTTGACATCTTTATTTTCAATGCTACTTCTTTTTGGGTTATTAGATTTAATTTATGTTTAATTATTCTCCATTCCTCTTTTTTTATTTTGGGGGTCTTTCTGTAAATTTTCTTCTAATTTTTTAAGTTCTTCATGAAATTTTCCTTGTTGGGACTTTTTTTCTTTCTTTTTTCTTGCCATATAGGCTATTGTCACTCCTCTAATATATGCCTTTAACGTGTCCCAAAGGTTTTGAATCGATGTATCTTCTTTTTTATTTACGCTTAAAAAAGTCTTCAACTCATTTTCCAGCAATTGCTTATACTCTTTCTCTTTACATATGTTTTGATTTACAGTCCATCTTTTGTATTTTTTTTTGTCCTTTCCAATATATGATTATCGGGTTATGGTCTGCCCATTCATTTATTCCTATTTCTATTTTTTCTAAATCTAGTTGTAGTTGTGCTGTCATCCAGGCCATGTTGATCCTAGACCATGATTGATGTGGATGGGAATAGAACATATATTGTTTCTCTTCTTTATTTATTTCTCTCCATGTATCTCTTAACTTTAATTCTGTTATCATTTTAAAGAATTCTTTAGGTAATATTTCCTTCTTTTTTTATTTTTCTTCTTGCTAATACAATATTTTTTACTATCTATTATGGCATTTGATTACTCAACTGCCATAGATGATAACAATTTCATACCAACCAAAGGATCAGAAATCCAGTATTTAATAGTGCATGTGATAAAGGTTTAGAGAAGGTGGCTGGAGTTCACAGAATGCCTCTGGAAAAACCAAATGGCTCAGTTTCAAGTACTTCAAAGTTATCAAAAACATGGACGAATCCCCTTACAATAAAGGACCAGATTCTCTTCAGTGGAGTACTTTGTCAGGAAGTATAATGTAGCAGAAGGAGGTTTCTTATTTAATGACTAATTTTTTATTATTGCAGTAGCTTCCTTATTAGTTTCTAATGGAATCAATACTGAGAAGGGAAAAAAGAGAAAAACACATAACTTTATTTGAAATGTATTTTATGGCCTAACAATGTATGATAGCTCTGATCCACCGACCCAAGGTGGGGCCTGAGACCCGGGAACCGATGGTAGCCAGCTGGAAAGTGACAAAGAGAGCCTCTGTCTTGTGGATGGGAACCGTACGAGAGATGTAAATTCTCAGCGCCCATCAGACGTCCAAGGAGTGCCAGGCTTGTTCCAATCGATGTGAGGGGTGGGGAAAGAAATTCGGGAGGACGAGCTCCTGAGCCCGGTGGAAGGAAGAGTTCACTTTGGGGAGGAAAGCAGGGTCAAGACGAAGTACAACTCTGTCCTTGTGAAAAATACAGACGTCCGCTCGGATAGAGAGAGTGGCCAGCTCTGAAATACGATGAGAGGACGTGATCACGACGAGGAAGGACACCTTGAAGGAGAGAAGGTGAAGGGATACCTGGTGGAGGGGTTCAAAGGGTGGAGCAGTGAGGGCGTTGAGTACCTTATTGAGGTTCCAGGTCGGGAAGCAGTGGATGACTGGAGGCCGCAGGTTAGTTGCCCCTCAAAGAAAATTCCGGATGATGGGATGCCTGGAGAGGGAATAGGTCAACCCGCACGCCAGGACAGATGCTAAAGCAGCGACTTGACACTGAAGTGTGTTAGGAGCAAGCCCTTTTGCTAGTCCATCCTGAAGGAAGGACAGTACATGAGTGATTGTGGCCGATACGGGAGAGAGAGATGACTTAGTGCACCACAAAGAGAAGGAAAGCCAAGTGGCGTCATAGATACGTAGTGTGGAGGGGCAGCAGGATGCCTGAATGGTAGAGATGACATCCTCAGGCACCTTGGCTCTTGTCAAGATGAACCACTCAACCGCCAAGCAGTCAAGCGAAGCCACGAGGGATCCGGATGATGAAGGGCTCCCTGAGTCAGGACAATCTTGGAGTCTGGGATACGCCAATGCAGAGCTACAGACAGGGAGATTAAGTCCGAGAACCATGGGCGCCTGGGCCAATGTGGCGCTAGGAGGATGAGTTCTGTTTTCTCGTCGATCATTTTCCGGATCACCCTGGACAGAATAGGGATGGGAGGAAACGCATAGAGCAGGCCGGCTGGCCACCGGCTCTGAAGAGTGTTCGTGGCTTCTGCTCTGGGTTCCCGGAATCTGGTGAAGTAATGGGGAACCTGATGGTTGAGAGGAGATGTGAAAAGGTCCACCAAGGGTTCCCCAAACCTGGCTACTATCTCCCAGAAGAGGACAGGTGGAATGCGTCACTCCCCGTGATCCACAAGGTTCCGGCTGAGGGCGTCTGCTTGGATGTTTGCAGATCCCGAAATATGGTCCGCCTTGATGGAGTTCAGGTGTGCCTTGGCCCATGAGCCCAGGAGGCGGGTCTCCGCCATAAGGGAACTAGAGTGGGTGCCCCCCAACTTGTTGATATGGGCCTTGGCAGTGTTGTTGTCTGTGAGGACCAGAATGTCTTTGCCCCTCACCTGGTCTTGAAATTGGACCAGGGCCAAGCAAATGGCTCTCAGCTCGAGTTGATGTTGAGTAGAGCCTCCTGGGGAGACTACTGACCTTGAGCCATGAGATGAAGGATGTGGGCACCCCAACCCATAAGGCTGGTATCAGTGGTGAGTTGAAGGCGGGGAGGTTCCCGGTAACAGGTGCCTCAAGAAATCACGGGTGATATCCACCACTGTAAGGATCGGAGAACCATGGCCGGCAGTTGGAGGCAGATGAGAGACGAGTTGCGTTGAGCCTTTTGGAATGGCAGGAGGAGCCACTGGAGTTCCCTGCTATGTAAACAAGACCATGGTGTGATTCCAAAGGTAGACACCATTTTGCCTAACAGATGGGACAAGGTCAGAAGCATAGCTGAGCCCATGGACAGACATTCAAGTGCCAGGGAACGAAGGCTATCCTGACGGTCAGGTGAAAGGAAGACCATGGATGCTTCCATGTCGATAATAGCACCCAGATGTAGAATACGGGTAGAAGGGGAAAGGTGGCTTTTGGGCCAATTGACAGAAAAACCGTGGTTTTGGAGAGTGGAGAGGACAATGGAGAGATCCCTATGTACCCCGGAAAGTGAGGAAGAGAGAACTAAAATGTTGTCTAAATAAAATTGAATGCGGATGGAGCTAGAATGAAGATGACCAATAAGGGCAGCCATAATCTTCGTGAACACCCTCGGGGCAGAGGAGAGGCCAAAGAGGAAGGCCCTGTATTGGTAATGGCGTCCTTGGAAGCAGAAATGAAGAAATTGATGGTGGGCAGGCAAAATGGGTACATGAAAGTAGGCCTCGGTCAAGTCAATGGAGGAAAGGAAATTCCCTTTATGGACCAATTCAAGGATAGAAGATAAGGATTGCATCTTAAATCGTCAATACCAAATATACTGGTTCAATGATTTAAGATCCAATATGGCTCTCCACCCGCCTGAAGACTTCTTAACGATAAACAGGTGGGAGTAGAAACCCTGGCCCCTGTGAGAAGGGGGAACTGGTTGAATGGCCTCGATCTGAAGTAAGTGATCAATGGCCACAGCAAAAGAGCCACTTTGGACCTGTCATGCAATATGGGACAGGGGAGAAACCGGGGATGAGGGAGGGAAAAAACCTCTAAGGACAGTCCTGAAGAAAATTTTTTTTAAATTTTATTTATATGCCGCCCTTCTCTGGAGACTCAGGGCAGCTTACAATGCGTTAAGCAATAGCCTTCATACTTCTGT
>JANHZT010008335.1:13512-26043 GCA_032468215.1 Stegonotus admiraltiensis | reverse complement strand
CCACCCAGTCACATTACCCCCACCACCAAGCCACGCCCACAGAACCGGTAGTAACAAATTTTAGATTTCACCACTGACCCCCTACCCCTATCTTTCTCAGCCTGTCTGTTGATCTATCTATCTCATTGGAGTCTAAGTTCTTTGACACTGTTGTGAGCAGAATACTAAAGGTGATAGGAAGGAGAAGGGATTTAAGGTAAAGGTAGTTCTTGACTTAGAACCATTTGTCTAGCAACCATTCAAAGTTACAATGGCACTGGAAAAAAATGACTTAAGACCAATTCTTGCATTTATGATCCTCACATAAGGTAATCAAAATTCAAGTGCTTGGCAACCGGCATGCATTTATGACAGTTGCCACATCCCATAGTCATGCAATCATCGTTTGCAATTTTCCCAGCCAACTTCTGACAACCAAAGTCTGGGGAGGGGGAGAGTCAGATTTGCTTAATAACTGCATGATTTGCCAACAATCACAGTAAAAAAGATCATAAAATTAATAAACTCAGTTGACAACTGCCTTGCTTAGCAATGGAAATTCTGGTCCCCACTGTAATCCTAATGTGAGGGTTATCTGTAGTGCTTGCTGTAAAGTTATAGGCAGGGATCAAAATGAGACTAGTGGCTGGAGTATAGTATTCTTATCTTGGGGAAAAAAACCTCATCTGTTGTGCTAAGCCAACTGAAGATGAAAGTGGTTCTACAGAAATGGTGCTGTAGTGAGATGTCTGGGGTCTCATACTGTAGATACATAGTCTTTCATCTGAACATCTCAAACTAGAAGGTGAGCAGTGGTAAATATCCCTGGCCCCAAGACCTAGGTCACTAGAGTAGAGCAGGATCCCCAGAACTGACAACGCTTGTACAGCATTTTATCTTTAATCCATTTCCCCCCCCAAATGCTAACCATTGACTAGATGGACAGACTTATATATATTTACTGATCACTTCCTATATTATATTTATCTCTCTATATATAAGCGAAAACCACTCACGCCGTAATCACAAAATCTCCAGAACTATAGAGCCTACAAATTTGAAATTTGCCACATATGTTCCTCTTGGCTTCTAGATGCTCACTAAGAAAGGATTTTTCAAAATGACCATTAGAGCATTACTGAGGGAGAGGGGAATAGGATAGGGGAGGCTTCTGTGGGGCAGGGCTGAGGGAGAGAAGAGGGATAGGATAGGACAGTGGTGGGTTGCCCCTGGTTTGCACCGGTTATATAGAACTGTAGTAAAACCGGTGGGAGGCTCCGCCCACCAACCCCAACGTCATCAGAACACTTCTGCGCATGCGCAGAAGAGCACACACGTGCATGAGTGAAGCAAGCATGCACATATGGCCCTGTTGCGAACCGGTAGTAAAGGTAAGTAGAATCCACCCCTGGGATAGGATAGGACAGGACAGGACAGGACAGGACAGGACAGGACAGGACAGGACAGGACAGGACAGGACGGATGGATAGGATAGGATAGGATAGGATAGGATAGGTTAGGATAGGATAGGGTTCTGTGGGGCAAGGCTGAAGGAGAGAAGGGGAGAGGAGAGGCTGATCATAACTACTCATTAATTGTCAAGCTGTAAGTGTCGATTCATCAAGCCCCATCACTTAGTTTTGCAGCAAAGCACAGGTATCTGGTTAGTATTAAGATAATATTATTTTCAGAAATAAAATCATGCGTAATCTTCTGTAAAATTTATGGCTTACTAAAGAAGCAAAAGCCATGTTTAAGTTATGACCTAAAAATCCCTCAAGAGATTCATACTATTTTGTTCTTTGCAAAGAAATATTCTAGAACTGAGGTCTTATAGCATAAGAAAGAAGTAAAAGAACCTGGAAAAATCAAATTTAGGCCACATAAATTCTGCACCATGCATCACCATGTTGAAGATGTGCCCTTTCATTTATTTCATCTTTTCTACTTAGGGTTCTTTTATAACATCAGTCATATCACAAAGTTGCTTGGAACAGAGTGAAAAGAATTGTGTGACAGAGTGCCACTGAAGTGCGTAGAAGTTATACTAAAGGAAAACATAATAAACGATGCTTGATGGAATGATGAAGTGGAAGGCTCACATTGAGTAAAGAAAGAAGAGAGATAGAAGAAAATAATTGGTGAAAAAAATGAGGCTGTGATAATATGCACAGGAAAAGGAAAAGAATAGTCAGAGAAAAGAACAGTTACAATTGCGGTAATGGTTACAATTAACAGAAGCAGATCAATTTTTATATCAACAATTCCTTTGAATGTAGGCGAAGAAGGTTGTGAGAATGTTGAAAAATGGTAAGATACAGGTGTAAAACTGAAGAAGTGTTAAAATATGTATCAGATTGAAATGTATTTCAATGTTAGTAGCTTGGGTTGGTAGTTGGGCTGTTGGTCTGAGCTCCGAGCTTGGCAATTTGGGTGCAAACGTTTCATCACCATTCGAGGAGACATTGTCAGTGCACTTTGAATTGATAATATGTATCAGAGATACCCTTAGTATTTGATGCTTTTGTCAAAATACAAAAGCATTGTCATGCCATCATAATGCAAGTTGCAATACAAGGTAACAAGAACAAATACAAAAACTACAAGAGGGTTGGTTTAAATGCATCTAGGAACAGAGGTGGGTTTTAGCAGGTTCTGACCAGTTCTGGAGAACGGGTAGCAGAAATTTTGAGTAGTTCAGAGAACCGGTAAATACCACCTCTGACTGGCCCTGCCCCCACCTATTCTCTGCCTCCTGAGTCCCAGCTGATAGGGCGGAAATGGGGATTTTGCAGTAACCTTCCCCTGGAGTGGGGAGGGAATTGAGATTTTACATTGTTCTTTCCCTGCCAAACCCACCAAGTCATGCCATGCCCACCAAGCCACATGCACAGAACTGGTAGTAAAAAAATTTGAAACCCACCACTGTCTAGGAAGATGTTTAACAGAATTCTAATCAAAAGACAGCCAACCGAGAGAAGAAATTGGAAAGTGTGGTGGAATTTTATGCTAGATAAGCAGACGGCAGACAGAAAATATTTTTGCTGTTTAGCAGGTCACTGAGAGAAGAATAAATGTGAGAAATAAAGTGTATTGTATACTTGTTACTTCAGTTAAATTATAAATGTAGCCTATGGAAGATTATGTGTGAAGAGATTAAGGTTGGTTGCTGAGTGTAACAAAACTACGTATTTTATTTATTAAATTTATGTGCCACCAACTCACTATTGAAGTGTCTGTGGGAAGCTTGCAAAATGATAAAAAGATAAATTTGACAACAATTAAAATTGATCTGGACTAAATAGAAACGAATACATGAGAAAAGTATGTGTGAGAATAAACAGAGTGCTTGGTAAATAATTCAACCCTCAGTAAGGAGGAAAAATTGTGTAATGGCTCCTTGGTTGTTTAATATATAAGAAATGCTTGTGATGACAGTAAAGTTATATTGATTGGAGCCATCAGTGTAGGTGTGCTTTGTATGCAAATGCTGTTTTTACATAGTTTATGATTCAGTAACTGCATTTGCATTTTGATTCTGTGCAGATGAGATTTTAATGTAAAACGAAACTTTCTAATGGGGTGATATAATCGATCATAGTGAACAGTAATTTTTCTTATTGAAAAATTGCTTGATTTCTGGGTAATGTTAGAACAGGAGTTAAGACATGAAACCATGCATGACCTATTTTTGTTCTAATTTGCTTTCAAATTTTCCCCTCTAAACTTGCCAAAGTTTGAAAAATTGAAGACTTAAACAACTGGTCACTGAAGTGGGAGCCTTCATATAAATTCAGTTTTCTTATTCTTTCAGTACAAAAATATCAAGGATGGAATGTTAAAATAGACATTGTAGGTAAGTTAGAAAGGACATGGCATTCCCTTTGCTGTTTTTCTGATCTGTATTCACTTCTGAGAATTAATGTTTCCATGTACTTAAATGGTTAGCTTAAACAAAGAGAAGAGTCAAGATGACAGAACATAAAAGGATGAAAAGAAATCCATTATTGACTGCCATCTTTTAATAACTGAATTCAGGAAAGATGTTATTCAGCAAAGCAAATATCTTTAAAAGAGCTGTTTGTTAAAAGAGCTTTGTTCCTGTCAGGAACAAAAGTATGCCTTTATGCAAAAGATGAGCATATTATTATATAAAGCCTGAGGTCCTTACTCTCTGACGTACAAGTGTGGTGCAGTATCCATAATGTTAGACAGAGGCTATAGAGATCCAAATTCGAGACTTCATTCAACTATAGAATTCACTGGGTGATTCTGGGCTTGTCACTATCTTATAGTTTACTCTACATTACTAGCTATAGTCAGAATAAAATAAAGGGAGGCTCCATGAGTAGTAGGTTTGAGCATCCAGATTGAAAAAAATAATAATATAAACATAAGAAGTAAATAAAAAGCAGCTTCTCCTCAAAAGAATAGATCAGAAATAATAGAAATATATAACCAACACAGAGCCATTGAGACACAACAGGACAGGATCCAGTGAGATTCACAGGGGCATCAGGAACATGAAGTAAGTCATCACAACTGTGTGATTAAGCTCTATCCTTTTTTATAGTTTGTAAATGTAACACATAAAGAAGTGTGGGACTTTACATCTGAACTCTTTTAAATCCCTGGCAGTTTCAGCTGGTATGATGGACCCCTAAAGTTTTCCAGGAACCAAAATCAGGTACCTATAAAAAACTAACCTAAGAAAGATTCTTTCACCCTCAAACAATTTAATATGAAACAAACTTTTCTAATAAGCACAGTATGATGTCAGCTGAATGGGGGGGAGCAAAAGATGAGCTTATATAAGTAGACCAGCCTGTTCAGAGGGAAGAGCTAGCCAGAACTTTCAATTAGAGAGGACAGCATTTTGCTGAAAAACCCACAGAACTACAGGGATAACACAAATATTCCTTTTTAAGATTTTTTTTAAAAAAGGTCACCTTTTCTACAGAATATTATTAGGAGGAGACAATAGATTTAGAATATTTTTGCCTAAATTTCTGTTTGAGAGCAGTGTGACTGTAAGAAATTTTGAAAGAAATACCAGGTTTCAGAGTACAATTCTGCTCTGCTTCGGAAAGCCACTGTTTTGAGAAAGTGTCAGTCATGTACAATCTCCACCCACGCCTAAGGTCATATGGCGCCTCTCGAGGGCCCTGTCTCACATGTTGGCAGCTGCAGGTGATAGCTTGAATGTCTGCATTTCACCGGTCAGAACAACTGAGGCAAATGGAGAAGAGGTTTGTTAGCCAGAATTGCTGTTGATTTCCCTGAGCACTATAGATGGCAGCTTCACGTGATCTCATCAAGGTTTTAAATAGCCCAGGACAGAGAAATAATTCAGTTCTTTGACATCTCTCCTCACAAATAAGATCTGTAGACTTCAATATTTCAATTTTGCCAACATGCCAGGAGGAGTATTATTTAACGGGAGACTCATACAGAATAGCATTGGCAGTCAGAAAGCACTCAATTACTATAAAGGTGGATTAGTAAATTTACTCTCTAGAATCTTTGCTGGCTCTGCCACGGGATATGATTACTACCCCAACTTGTGTTTGTCTTTTTCCTGGAGAAATGAATGCATAGCAGGCTAACCATAGCATTGCAGCTGCCCATCATTTCTATTTTCCACAAAAACAGGCCTATCATGACATATGTAAAAAAGAGGAGACTTTGATTCCATGATTATGATGCCATCTTGATATTTTTGATGCCTGTCCCACAAAATTCTAGAGGAATTTAGTTCCTGTCCCACAAAATTCTAGAGAATTTGTGGGATGGAGTTTCAGATGGTAGGTATTTTGTTTATTATTCAAATATATACAAAGACACACTGAAAGCCTCCTTCAAGTCCCTGGATATCAACAGCCACCTTCTGGGAAACCCTGGCACAAGATCGATTGACACGCTGATCCACTAAGGCTGCCGGACATCTGAGGACAGAAGAACAATCATAGCACAAGAGAAGAGAGCACTCCGCAAAGCCTTTGTTGCTGCAAATGCTGCAACAATGGTGCCCACACATGCCTGCCTGACATGTGGCAGAACGTTTCGTGCCCATATAGGCCTTACCAGCCACTTGTGGACACATCACGGACAGCCCACAACCTGTAAGGTGTCAAGGTCGTCTTCGAACACGATGGACGAACGTCATCATTCAAATATAACTCACAAAGAATTCAAATAATTTAATTCTTTAATGAAAACAATAAAAAACCAGGTAGGGCAGAGAACCTGACGGAGGCTAAGAATGGTATGCCTAGCAGGCACTTTGGTATGTGTAAGCTATTAGGTGGCTTAGTCCAGTATGAACTGATAAAGGTTAAAAAGGTTAAAAAAGAACTTAATTAAGAAAATAAATTAACAACATTGCAATCTGAGCTCCAGATGACATATTCTTAAGAGACTCAGACTTGACCTTCTCCTATTCTGCATTGTCTAATCTTGTAAATAGACTTGCATAAGGAAACATTTCTTGTTAATAAACAGCAGGCAGCTCATACGAAATCTAGCAAAGGGAGAGAGAAAAATCAATGCTATTTAGAAGATCCAAGGGGAATAAGCCATCTTTAAATTAAATGTTACAGTCTTTTTGTCTTACAGATTTGGGGGAGGTAGGGGAAAGAGCTTTTTAGTTTCTATTAATATCTGGTGGAGCATATTTCTGGCCATTTATTTAACTATATAATTTAACTATATATTGTATGTATTTGCTGCTTGTAGAAAATACACATTTTCTACAAAATGTGCATCTTTTTTAATTGATAAGTAATGAAATAATTAAAAAGCATCTTTTTAATTGATAAGTAATGAGAATACTATATTTGTATACACTCTGTGGTGCCAACTGTGCCAGGTAAAAAGGTAAAGGTAAAGGTTCCCCTCGCACATATGTACTAGTCGTTCCTGACTCTAGGGGGCGGTGCTCATCTCCATTTCAAAGCTGAAGAGCCAGCACTGTCCAAAGACATCTTCATGGTCATGTGGCCGGCATGACTAAATGCCAAAGGCACATGGAATGCTCTTACCTTCCCACCAAATGTGGTCCCTATTTTTCTACTTGCAGTTTTACATGCTTTTGAACTTCTAGGTTGGCAGAAGCTGGAACAAGTAACGGGAGCTTACCCCATTATGTGGCACTAGGGATTCAAACCACTGAAATGCCGACCTTTTGATCGACAAGCTCAGCATTTTCACTCATTTTCTGGAATGCATTGGATGGCTTTGAACTACATAGCAGTATTTATCTTACCCTCGCTTCATAGATGTTTATGAAGAAAACAGGGGTGATAATAGTGGTAGTGAGACATTGCATGCCAATTTAGAGGACCTAAGATTAAACAGAAAACAAGTGCTATGAAAAATCAATGTTACTGATTCTTGTAGAAAAAAACCCAATATCACAGACTCCGTACAAAGTCTTGCTGACATAGTTCTTGTATGGTAAAACAAAGAGAAGAAGCAATATTATAAGTGATGCCAGATAGATTAGCAATTTGGAAGCATGGATGGAGCTAAAAAGGCTGTGGAACCATTTTCAAGGGCTGCAGATATAATGTAATATAATTAAATCCTCACTTAAATTTCTGAAGAGATTACGCTTAAATTCTAATGGAAAATAATTTAAAGAAGTTAGGTAATGTCTAGCTCACCTCTTTCTCTCCAGTGCAGCAAACTGCTCTCTTGGTCCACTGCTTCAAGAGCATTAAGAGGCCTTAGCAACAGCAATAGAAATAGCACTTAGACTTATATACCATTTCATAGTGCTTTACTGCCCTCTCTAAGCAATTTACAGAGTCAGCATAATGCTCCCCAAAATCTGGGTCCTCATTTTACTAATCTCAGAAGGATGGAAGGCTGAGTCAACCTTGAACCGGTCAGGATTGAACTCCAGACTGTGGGCAGAGCTAGCCTGCAACAACTGCATTCTAACCACTGCATCACCACAGCCTTCCTGTAAAAGAGAGAATGAAGTTTGAGAAATTCAGGAATGGGGAAAAGTTTCCTTTTGGTAACTTTCTTAACTCGTTTAAGCTGTGATTTATTTTTTGCTGCCCAAAAGATACTGGTGCTGTTTAAGGATAACCAATGGTTCCCCCTCTCTCTCTGTCCCCCCACCCTACCCCATGTGTGGGGGGGGGATGAGGAGGGGCAGGATATATTGTTATAACTGTTGACCAATAAGAATAATAGTCAGGACAGTTACCAAGCTGTTGAAGACCTATCTTGAGGATTTGCATATAATGTAAATAGAACTTGAAGCAACTTGATAGAAGGGGATGATATGAAACATCAACAGAGAAAGCTTCCCAAAGGGGAAGAGGCAAAATGCTGTCAGCTGAATCCTTTCTCCTTTCTAGCAATCTGATGTGAGGTAGAGTATTTTTATACTATGTGCAACTTCTTATATTTGTTTTGTAAATTTCATTAATTTGGGGATAGGATGAAGATCTATTATTCTTTTTGACTAGCAACCCCAGGAATGAATGTTACATTCGAAATCTGTGCCTTAACCCTCCCAATATATGTGACAAATATCCTTCAAATTTGAGTTGAGTACATGGCATTTCAGGTCCAAAACACAGTATGATTTGTACTATGGAAGAGACAATCAGGCTGGGAGAAATCTTTAAAACTATGAATGAATGGACCACAGTCAGGCATCTCTTCTAACAGTCTTGATGTAGTCTACAACAACCCAATGCCCTTCAAATGTGTTTAGGAATGCAACTTCAAAAATTACCAACCAGTATAATTTCTGGGGCCATGAACTGTACCGGTTTGAGGGAGGTTTTTCTAACACGTGCATTACAATAATTTCATTTTATCACGATGTGGAAGCACGTCTTAATTAATGCAGAAATTATTATTTGTTGACAAGGAAAAATAACAGCTTTCAATAGTTTGTTTAATTAGCTAATGTTGGTGAATTTTGCATGGGACATGTTTGGTAAAATTGGCCTATTTCTGTAACATTCTTCATTAGGCTACTCTAGTGATAATCAAACTACATAATTTAATTATATTTAACCAGAGGGAGGTAATGAACTGTATAATAAATATTATTCCTTCATTAACAGCTCTGCATTTAATTTAGATAAGTAAAGCTCCTTGCAAATAGAAAACACATGCCGGCTGCTTTTGTACCTTATTGTTGTGTATTGTATTTTATTTTCTCAGATTTCAGATTCCTACTATTGAAGAGAGAAAGAAAAAAAATGAAAAAGAAATTAGATGGATAGCATTGTTTTTATATTGCCATTTATTACTTGGAAATTTAAAAAGCTATTAGTTTGTATACGTGTCAGTCAATCATGTTTCATTTTTATTTGACTCATGCTAAAATGTGATGTAAGGATACATTGATATGGACTTAGATTCAAGGATAGCACTACATTTGCCTAGCTTATGAGAAGGTTCATACCTGTTTTTCCTTCAGTCACTCAAAGGGAATTTGCATTGTATGTATATTACTTTGCAGGTACAAATAAAGTCTTTAAATAGATTTTTAATACAATAATCAATCAAATTCAATGGACCCTCAATACTCTGTAAACCATGAGCTATTGATGACATCTGAGTGAGGAATCTAATTTATACGTTTGCAGGTTAGAGGGTACATCAGGTGTCAATAACTATATTGTCTTGTTCTCTTCATTTGAAAATTTGGTAGATGATTAGAGAAGACTTTATGTAGACCTCTTTAGCTTTCCCCCCTATTTTATAATTAGTTTAAATAGAACATCCTGGCACCTTGTACTTCTCCACTGTATACTTTGCTTAGTCAAGTATTATTATTATTTTTCACTATTAAAAGTAATAAAGCTGTTAACATACCTGAGTCTCCGGAGAAGGGTAGCATATAAATCAAAGCAAAAATAAAATAAAATTATAGTTTCAATTATTCTAAAATACATCTTGATTAGAGTTCAGTAAAACTCTTATTAATGGTAAGCCCAAACGTTTATTTATCAGTTGATATATTGTTCAGTTTAGAATAATTTCTACAAACTACATTGAAACTACAGTTGCTATTCCTGGGGTTAAAAAAAGGAAGGAAGAAAACGTTTTATATTGATTTCAGAACTGTTTTTTCACTTTCTTGACTATGAAGATTTTTTGTGATTTCCTTTCCAAGAATTAATCAGGATTTGCATACAGTAAATTTTTGAAGATCAGACAAGTTGTAGACAACCTGGCTAAGTCATTAATCATTTCCCAAAACATTCCAACAATAGTTCAAGCATGAATAGATTTTTCAAGTACTTGGTCAAATTTACAAATTCTGTCATTGAATTTCAATTTTCTTCCAGCTATTCTTCACCAGCTCATTCTGTTCTTATTAATTATTTCCCTATATCAATATATCTTCAATGTAACTGATCATTCCATCCCAATCATTCTGTTGTATTATTTTCTGTTAAACTTTAGAAAAAGAATAAATATCAATTATTTGTTTGTTTGTTTGTTTGTTTAACTTAAAAGTACCCGTATACATATTAAGTGAACAAACATTTTTAAATACAATTTCCCCCTCAAAATAGCTTTATTCAGAATTGAGCCAGTTTTTTCATTTGCTTCCTTTCTGATTCCTCTGTGACACTGTAATATTTTCCCATCTATAGGTTTGTTTACATTTAGTGTAATGCCAAACTGCACCACTTATTCAAGATTTATCTCAAGGTTTCCTTTCTGTGAAATAATGGCCTTTCCTTGGGCACAAACCACTGAAAATAATTGTGGATTTAATTTGAAATGAAATACTGTTTATACGTCAATGACCAGCAACATTTGAAAAGAGACAACACAAAAATAAAATCAACACAAAAGTAAATTTGATATAATATGATTGAACAGTAATTGGATAGTCTTTGAAACTCATTCCTATATTCTACAACCATGCAATTTCTTTCTACAGTATTTTTCAAACTCAGTGTACTCTTTACTCTAAAATTCACTTTGAGCTCTGACTTTATAGTGCTGTCCTTATATTTCCAAGTCAATTCTCATTTCTAAATCTGTACCTTTTTTTCAGAATGAGTTAACCTTGTGAATGTCCAGAATTTCTGCTTTGTAATATGAAGTACAGTAGGACAATACGTGTTTGTCTTCCTGTATCATTTTAAACTTTACAATCATTTGCAAGTAAATCACCATACTTCTTCTTCATCTGAATTTGAATGGTCCAGTAAAACATTTTGCATCTTAACATAGTGCACACGCTTCACTACTTTGTAATGCTTTATCTTTATCTGCTTTATCTTATCCTGTATATCTTTGCAAAATAATTAAATCCTTCACTTTTTAAAATTGCTTAGACAATTTTTTGTTATAGTAGGTTACTTTCGTGTATTTTCTATAATATCAAAGTCTGCAGACTTGGTTGAGATTGCTTTCTTATTCTTTAGAACATTCATCTATTTTACTGCATGTTCAAGATCTTTTAATTGATTTTAGAGTGGGAATTAATTTATAGTTCCTCATCTTGTTCTTCTCAAACACAAACATAAACTTTGATGTGATATCATTTGTATCAGAGGTGGGTTTCAGCAGGTTCTGACCAGTTCTGGAGAACCAATAGTGGAAATTTTGAGTAGTTTGGAGAACCGGTAGTAAAAACATCTATTCTCTGCCTCCCAAGTCCCAGCTGATTGGGAGGAAATGGGGATTTTGCAGTATCCTTCCCCCAGAGTGGGGTGGGAATGGAGATTTTACAGTATTCTTCCCCTGCCCTGCCCACCAAGCCACACCCACAGAACCGGTAGTAAAAAATTTTGAAACCCACCACTGATTTGTATGTATGCAATAATTGTCAAGTTTATAGTTTATTAGCTGCTTCTTCACACTATAAAGTGTTAAATCATTGTATTGTGACTTTCTATCAATGCCCATAAAGTTGTCTGGATTTTTTTCTTCTTATTAGTGTCACTAGCCAAGCAGTAAGCTTAAACCCTTGTTTCTACATTTTCCAATTTACAGCTACATTTATTTCAAAGTTCAGCTTATCTGGAGACTTCAGCTGATTCATTTTTCATTCAGTTGTTTTCCACCAAGCCCTAGAATGTTTCTGACACCATGATATTTCACAACAAAAACAACTATTCAGGACAGGATGGAACACAGAATATTTGATTGATCTGAGTTCCTAGACAACTGAGCTATGTGTATAGCTGATATATCTCCTCAGGTAAAACCATTTGCCCACAAGTAAATTTGCTCTGAAACAGTTCAGTGCACTTTAGGTATAGTAGTTGTTTATTTGCCTGCCTGCCTCTACTCAAGACAAAAAGAATTTAAGCAGCACCTCCCAAAGGCTTCCCTCTTCTTTGCCTATTCAAAGGCTAAGGTTGATGAGTATCTTGTCATTCAAGATACTCTCTCATCCAGATACTTTTTCCCCAGAAGAATTATTTCAGTAAACATACCCAACCAAAAATATTCTGAAGGGAAAAGCTATACGTAAAACAGCTGTAGGCAATCTACATGGTTCAGCACTTGTATGGCCCTTGGCCATATTATTGCAGACCCCCCCCCATAAAA
>JANHZT010008333.1:73577-84299 GCA_032468215.1 Stegonotus admiraltiensis | reverse complement strand
AATTAGTGCTAGTAAAGAGTGCTGCTTGCTATCAGTTTATATTCTGGTGACTTACCTGTCTGTGTGGGTGGGGGAGGTCTTAGAGATTCTTTGGTTGAGCTGTTTACTGATGGCTGTTTGGCAGTTTCTTGATTGGAGTATTGCTTACTTGGTCTGAAGTTGACCTTGAAGTTAAACTACGCTGATCTGAGTGCTGATTACTGGTGGAAAGGTGCTGGAGTTTTTTTTTTCTCTTTTGGGCTGGTTGATTATCTCTTTTGGATAGCCTATAGATGTTCTTAATGTCAGTTTGTCTATTGATGGCTGCTTTGTCAGAGTGCCAGGCTTCTAGAAATTCCCTGGCATGTTTTGACTTGGCCTGGTCTAAGATTGTCACGTCAACTTCAGACCAAGTGAATTAAGTGAAGTGAAGTGAATTTTGCCCCATTTTGCGACCTTTCTCATCACAATTGTCCAGGGCAATTGTTAACATGGTTAAATTAATCTGGCTTCCCCATTGACTTTGCTGTCAGAAGGGGATCACATGACTCTGGGAAACTGCAACTGTCATAAATATGAATCAGTTGCCAAGCATCTGGATTTTGATCACATGACCATGGGGATGCTGCCATGGTTGTAAGTGCGGGAAATGGTCATTTTTTTCAGTGCCATTGTAACTTTGAACAGTCACTAAATGAACTGTTGTAAATCAAGGACTATTTGTAAATCAGCCTATTGTTAACAGAAATTGGGATGTGGAATAATGGAAAATGCTCTAAACCCCTGAGTCACCTATTATCTATTTGGACTTGCAGTCCCTCTCTTGGGCTTTAGGAAGTAGTCTTCACTCCCCACCCACACCCTGAGATGCCCACTTGTGAAGTAGGAACCTTTTGCAAAAAAAAAAATGCACTCAAAGATTAAATCCTAGTCCTTCCCATGTTTTCCCATATAAATTATCTAGGTTAATTAAAACCTAATTGGTGTTTTCCATCAGGGTGAAACATGACATAGATAAGAACCCTTGAGAAACAACCTTTTTGTCAGGATCTAAATAATGTCTGTAACATTTCCTATCTAATGAAAAAGACAATACATCAAAGAGCTGCTGGTCCTAATCTTAAATCTATCACTGTAGTGGAATACCCATCTGACCTCAATTACTTCTTTTCAAGTTCTAGAGTTGGATGGGATTTTTTATGTTTTGTTTTATACCTGGAGTCAACATTTGACTGGTCACATCAGTTTGCTGTTGTTGCTGCTGCTGCTGCTGCTGTGGTTTTGCCTTTGCCTTTTTCTTAGGGCTGAAGGAAAGTAACTCATTAATAGTTCTACTTCAGTTTGGAGAAGAGCAGTGTTTCTCAAACTTGGCCGCTGGACAATGTGTGGACTTCAACTCCCAGAATTCCCCAGCCAGCACTGGAGAAGAGCATCAACTTGGAGCTCCACAGAACTCTGTCCTCAGCCCTATTCAGGGTCTTGGAGGAGGACGTTTTATTTATTTATTTAGAAAATTTATATCACTGCCTAGTTGCACATGGCAACTCAAGGTGGCTTACAGAGACATAAAAACACCATATAAAATAAATAAATAGTAATAAAAAGAAAAATAATAAAATAATAACCCTTTACCCCCCACGCTGGCAACAACACACATTTATACCAAGGGTGGGTTCTACTTACCTTTACTACTGGTTCGCAATGGGATCATGCGTGCATGCCTCTGTGCATTTGCAGATCACCCATGATGATGTTGTGGTGGGTGGGCGGAGCCTCCTGCTGGTTTTACTACTGGTTCTATGGAACCGGACAGAACCAGGGGCAACCCACCACTGATTCATACTAACCATTTAATGGGCTCCATAAGCCTGCTGGCAGAACCACTTCTTCAGGGCCTTCCGAAAGAGTGTTAGAGTGGGGGGCCAGTCTAATCTCCAGGGGAATGATAATCCACCAGAAGAAGGCCCTTCTTCTGGATCCCACCAGATGTATCTCCTTAGGAGACGGGACCTGCAACATTCCTTGCCTCCCCACTGTAGTGGGTCGGGTAAATGTGACAGGCAAGAGACAGTCCCTCAGATAACCTGGTCCAAAGCCATGCAGGTTGAGGAGATTCTTACAAAATTCTGGGGTGACACAAAACTGGGAGGTATGGCTAATACTTCAAAGGAAAGAAAGGGGATTGGAGAATATCTAGGCAGGTATCAGCAGGGTGCTGAAATGAATAGAACAGAATCTTACAGGGGGGAAATGTGAACTTCTTCACTTGGATAGGAAAAATGAAAGGTCCAAGTATAGGATTGGAAAGTCTTCTCCATGTGGAAGAGATCTGGATATCCATCTAAAGCACATGTCAAATCTGAGGCAGCAGTGTGATGCAACTGCTGCTGCAAATGCTATCTTGGGATTATTATTATTATTATTAGTTCAATTTATATGCCGCCTTTCTCCAGAGACTCAGGGCGGTTCAGGGATGCATTAACAGGAACATGGAGCCTAATTCAGAGGAAGTCATTGTTCCATTTTAAAGCATTGTTCCATTTTCTAATTGGTCCATTTGCTATATTAGACTCAGCTCTGACCATCAAACTAAAAAAGGTGACACGTAGCAGTTAGTTCAGAGAAAGCTGCCAAGATGGTAAAGGGTTTGGAAACCAAGCCCGATCAGAAACAGTTAAAGGATCTAGATGTGTTTAGTCTACAAAGGAGACAAAGGAATAGAAATCAAGTTGGAGATATAAGATGTCAGCCTGCCACATGAAGTAGTGAATTCTCCTTTTCTGGTAATTTTCAAACCGAGAAAGAATGGTCATTGTTAGTGGATCTTGCATTGAGCAGAGGTTTGAACCAGTAGTGGGTTTCAATTTCGGTTGCTACCCATTTGCTTGTGGGCACATGCACACGCGACGCTTATGCACATGCACAGAGACATCCAGCCACCGCCGCCCACCCACCACCACCGCCGCTACCAGTTCACCCGATGTAGGGCAAACTGGTAGCAACCCACCACAGGTTTGAACTAGATGACCTTTGAAGCCATTCTAATTCTATGTCTCCATCTGGAATCATAGCAATTTTTTTAGCTGATAAAGGAAAGGTTTCCAGTTATCTGTTCCTATAGAGATGTCTTGAATCTTTATTAGTCTGGGAAACAACCATCATGCAAATCAGGATAAAAAAACCTTTTTGATTAAAAATAATTTAGCAAATATTCATCTCACATATTATCAGAGAAACTTTTTTAGAAAGTTGTCAAAATTACTGAGAAAAACAAACACATGTAGTTATTTTTAATGGCTGACTGTTTTGACAAAATGAAGAGTGCATTTGCCAGCATCAGCTAGACTGCTTTCTTTTCTTTCTTTCTTTCTTTCTTTCTTTCTTTCTTTCTTTCTTTCTTTCTTTCTTTCTTTTTTCCTTCCTTCCTTCTTTCCTTCCTTTTCCTTTCCCTTTTTTCTAGGGGAGTTGTGAGACCTATTCACTCACTCACTAATAAACCAAGCTTATTTCAGGTTCATAGTTCTTTTGCTGGGGCTTCTTCAAAATATCTATTGTATTCCCCATAAGTAATAGATTTGGTGGAAGTCTGCCACAAGCACAATCTCTTTAATGGCAGTTTTGTAATCTCCAGGAACTCTGCTTTGTCCTGATATTGAATTTTGCTCATTTGGCCAAGATTAAGCCTGACAAAGCTAAAGCTAAACCCAAAACATGAAATTCTTCCTAATCGACAGAAGAGAGGATTATGAATGTGAAATAATGAATGGCTAGATTAAAAGAGTGAGGAGGGGTGGAAAAAGCATTAGTGAGATTTGGAATACTTGGCTTGTGAATCTTGTCTAGTTCCTGCCTGATTTCATTTTCTGATCCACAAAGCACCTTTAGATTGTACCTCCAGCATTCAGGGACAAAACCACTGATTTCCACAAGCACCATTCCTACTGTTTTATACGTATATAACCTGGTGTAAAATGTGTTCACAGATATTCCATAAGGCTTAGCGTATCAATTTGGTACACACAAAAAATCTCCAATGGAGTCCACCCCCAAAGCCACAACAATAGCCTTTTAGTTTTTGTTTGCATTTTGCTTGCTTCACCATGAATTCCAGGAAGGTATTGTGATGTTGCCTGGAATCCTCTTCTAGTCCCAGTGCAAGTGTGAAATCAGGTCTCACATGTTGGGCTGCCTTTCTGACAATTAAAAAGTAGAAATCTCTTTGAGTTCTTTGATTTCTTTTTTTTTCTTCCAGATTTTTCTCCATCTGAGCTACATCGCCATTTATAAAATATGTTGTCAACTGTTTTTCCCAGTGTCTCTTGGTTATTTATGTCTGTGTGGTCTTCTATTCCTTTCCCAGATCTCTCACTATCTTCCATAACAATAAATAAATTTAATGAATGAAACGCAGTTCAAAATAGAAAAGAAAACACTGGAATACTGGTCTCACCTTGAACCTCAACCTCCCTGAAGAAAACAAATACATGGAGAAAAGAGGAAAATACAGGGTGAAATCCAGCAGGTTCTGACAGGTTCTGGAGAACCGGTAGTGGAAATTTTGAGCAGTTTGGAGAACCGGTAGTGGAAATTTTGAGTAGTTCAGAGAACCAGGAAATACCACCTCTGGCTGGGCCCAGAGTCGGGTGGGAATGGAGATTTTGCAATCTCTTTTCCCTGGAGTGGGGTGGGAATGGAGATTTTGCAGTATCCTTCTCCTGGAGTGGGGTGGAAATGGAGATTTTGCAGTATCCTTCCCCTGCCACACCCACCAAGCCACACCCACAGAACGGTAGTAAAAAAAATTGGATTTCACCACTGGGAAAACATGATAGAAAGTGAAGAAAGACATCTTGCTAAACATTGGGAGGTTCCTGGTAGAAGAATCTACAGGATCTCTGCTATTTCTTCTCATCCAAAAGGATGGCTCTGTGAAATTACAATAAGCTGTCAAGTCAGAAGCCCTGGTATTGCAACCTTGGGCCCAAAGCATAACATCCCTACACATTTCAAGTAGAGCTGATGCTTGCTACATGATGTGATGGGAAGGCAGCCAAAGGTGCTTCATGAAAATGCAATTCCCTCTAAATTTACAAGGCAACACTTTCTGTCTTTAGGCAGACAAAAGATGGCCATCAATGTGAAAAAGAACAAACCTAGTAACACAGAGACGCAAGGCGTACAACAGATCTCACAGAATGCCCATCAAAATCATGCTGTATCACAAATGGCCCTGAGAAAGTAGATTAGCCTGGATGCTAAAACCCCATATTTTTTCACACACCAATACTTTGTTTTTCTACACATGCCTCAAGCTAACACTAAAGTCTCAACAGTATTGGTGAACAATGTCCCTGTTTAAACCAGAATGGTTGTTTTCTGGTACATGTGTAAAAAAGAGATTCTGGTCTTCTACCACAGGAGGGGGGAGGACAGCAGCGAGAGAGGGGTAATTGGAGGGGTCAATGGCTATATCACTCAAAGGAATAGCTTTCCTTGAGATAGAGACGGATGGTTCTGCTTTTTATTCAGCAGCTAACCAATACCTAGTAGGTTTTCCTTTGCATATTATTGGTGCCAGCCCAATGAGGCAGAAAATTGCATCGTGTCATTTAATTTCCCAATCTTTGTTTTCATTGTATTAATCTTTTGGCTTTGCGTCACTTCATAATTTGAAGGCTCAGCTAGAAGCAAACCAAATGGAAATTCAGCTTACTTTCTTGTCTCACAGAATAAGTTAGCTTCAGTTTGGGAAAGTTTAATTCTGCATAATCCCAACCAAGAATAATAATCATCCCGTTTTGTATGCAGTCTTATTCGTGTTGATTAAGCCTGCCCTAAACATCTTGAGAAATATGCACGAAAGTCAGTCACCATAACATGATTAGCAAATAAGCTTCACAAAGGAAGCTGAGATGTTTTTTTTAAAGGCAAAAAAGCATACATACAGTAGCTGTTATAAGCTAAGAAAATACATTTTAAAAAACCAAATAAAATATATTTCACCTGTCTTTATCATATTATTGTTATGACATGTTGGAAATTGGCTACAAAAATCTTAGCACACATGTGGCTAATCTTGCACTTTAATCTTAAATATATTCATGGGTTTTAAATGCTTACTATGAATCTTGGTCTCCTAGGTCCCAGGCTCCACTAAAACGATGTCTCTTCATGTAGAGGGACTGCTGGTTTTCTTTGTTTAATAAAGCAATTCATTTATGTACTAGAGTTTTCAGAGAAAATTTCAAAACGGTTCGCAATAAAGCCACAATAAAATCAAACCCAGCCGTAAAAAAAATAAAATGATAAAGTTACATTATTTGATAGTTCTAAGACCTCACTGACAAATCAAATAAAACTTGTAGAGTTGGATCTTCAATTGTCAGTGGCTCTATAGAGGCCCATTTGCTATCAATGGGAGGAAATATTTTTATATTGGGACCATCACACAGAATGCCTTCCTTCATGTCACCAGTAGGCATCTTCTGCAGGATAGAAAGTCTGAGAAGAATATGTGAGATGGGGGAAAGGTCTTCATTTTTTTTTTAGATCATCACATCTTGTATAAGCTTGTCATATCACCTTCAGCCTTCTTCTTTGGCTAATTATCTGCCAATGCAGAGTTTTCAATAGTCACATTCCATTCTACCTGCAGCTTCTAAACCAGGCAGCAGCCACAAGCTACATTATAGAAGTCTGTTCTTAACAATACATGGATCATTGTGCCAATCTATCCTCGGTGGAGAAAGTTCATATCAGCCAAAGGTGATGGAATTTGGCTCCCCCAATGACTAAGATGAATCTACACTTAATTTCTTCCTGCACTGGGAATGAAACCTTATCAAGGCAGTTAAATCCCATAGTCAGAAATTTCTACCTATAATGAACCAATTTGTATCCACCTGAATATTCACATTCAGGTTATTTGTTCTCATCTAGACCACCAATTCATCTATAGCTCATAGGTATTGACTTGTTCAGACAGTAATTCAGCACATCCAGAAGCACCTTCCTTGGAAACTCAAGGAGACATTGGAATGGATGTGGATTAAAAAGTTTGAAACGAGTCCCCATCGGGGTACATTTGGAATTTGGAGAGCATATTATTAGATGCCAAGATAGACCCAGCCAATTACCAAACATCCACTTATCAAAGGCAAGCTGGTGCTATTGTTCCCACTACTTCTTCTAGCCTACCAGGATGTTCTCCATCATCTTTCTCTTGTTTCTGGGAAAAGGATCATCCTTCCAACAAAGCAGTGGAATATAGGCAACCACCATTTTCTTTCTAAAGAATACCCTTGAGACTTATGAGGGGCTAAGAAGAAATATAGGCTTGGAGCTAATGATTTGGTCAAGTGAAGTGTCTACAGAAGGGCCAGATCGCTTACAAAGAAGTTTACAATCCTTTGTTTCCTTCTCCAATTAATTAATTGCAATTACTAGAAAGTGCCTGGATCTCTCTAATACATCTTCAGGACTGGGATAATCCAAGCATAACAAATGTTTAGTTAGATACCATCTTCTCTCATGAGAGAAAAGCCTGGAAGCTCTATAAGCCTATTGAATTACTTCTATGTATTACCCACAAGTTGAACTCTGCCTATAAAAAAGAATTAAAACTCTGTACGTTTTAGATCCAAGCTGCTAACCCTTGTCAAAAAGATGAAAACATGTTACTACCTGCCTTGTTGTAAAGCCATAGATGCACCATAATCTTGTGCTGTGACATAGCATAAATTTTGAAAACGTATTCCCTCTCTGTAAGGGTAGAGGTGTCACTGGAAGTTAATTACTTGTGCTTTGTGAAAATTGACAAGTAGATTTCATAGCCAGGAGCAGATACGAATACTCTTCTGACATTTAATCACCAGGCTAATAGAGATAAGTGGGAATATGCATCATCAAGACAACCAAATTACAAACAATTATGATTACCAAAGTTAGCATTAGCGCTTGCTTCCCTAGGAGGTTATGCAGTAGGTTTTCCCTCACCCCGCTTCATTTCTATCGGGCAGCTGAACTTCACATGACAAAGCTCCCAGTTGTGCTTCATCACATTACTGAATCAATCCTTATTTTCAAGTCTGAGTAAGGCAAACAGAAGCCTCCACTCAATATATGCAGCAGCTGCAGAGGCCCAGAAGACAGGACCAATGAAAAAGGTGCTTCCCAACTACCCACATGTCCCTCCTGCACTCTGCCTCCACAGTGGTCCCGTCCTGTTGCCACTGCCAATCCCTTGTGAAAGGGGAATGAAGGACAGGAGAAAGAGCCACTAGTCACAAAACTGATTTGACAAGCCCCTCCCTAATTCACATGAAGATAAAGTGAAGGAGTAGGAAGCACATTTAGCCTTGGTAACAGTCCGTTACCTTTTTCAAGAGTTATTATCATGTTAGCATCTCTCTTTTTTTGGAATCCATCCTGCAATTCTAAAGTAAGCCTTGATGTACAACAGGAGGAAAGAGAGGGAGGGGAGGGGAGAATTGATATTGCTTGGGTATGTGACCAGGTATGTAAATTGAAGGTGTATATTCAGACTCTCTTTTGACTTTTTGAGTCACTTGACAAAGGTTAAGTTCAAATCAGCTTTGTAGTTAAAGGGAACGGTCCTCTTATGGACTGGACACTAGCTAGGGGAGAGAAAACAGGGAAGAGTAATAAAGGGGCACTTCCAGAAGCAGAAGGATGCACATGATCATAGAGGAGGGTTTTTTGTTTTGTTTTGGCTCTGCTTTCTTTGTGTAACTGAATGAAGGCAGCAGTTTTATAGACGCCTCAAGAAGAGAAAGCAATAAAAGTAGCATTTCAAAAATAAGAGCGGATTCTTTTTTTCTGCCAAGGAAAATGAGTCTCTCTCCTCCTCCTTAGGAAAGTGCTTTGACATGTACAAAATAAAATATCAAACTTCTTATCCAATGTGTTTTTTCTAGCTATATCTTTAAAGCTTCGTTCAGATTCCGTGGGTACTCCAATATGGAGACTTTTTGTTTAATATCCTTTTTTGCAAGAATTTCACCACTGTTTAGTTAAGTCTTGTAGGTATTGGGAAGGCTCTAATACCAGTGCTCCATTGAGACATCCCATGTGTCCATCATCCGCACCCTCACCCCTGTTTTTTTTTTAAACCAGTCCTGCCAAATTTATTTTCTACTCTCCAGTAGCAGTAATGCAATTTGCCACTGCATTTCAGCCTAGAGAAGAGTTTAGGATTAGGGTAAGAGAAAGCAAACAAAACAAGTGGAAAATACCTAGAAGACTATGACATTCAGTTTATGCATGAACTTTATATCAAATTACATTCAAGGAATTTCCTGGAATTGATCCGCTTACCTTCAAACTTGCATTCTTTTTATTTTTTCCAAATGTTATTCTAAATGACAACATGATCTGTTTCTTTTAAACAAAAATGCTTATGACAGATAGCTAGATAGCTACCTAGATAGATAATAGGAGAGAGAGAGGGAGGGCTCTGATGATCCTAGCTGAGTTGCCTGATCGTCAGAGGCTTTTAAAAGCATTCTTTTACAACCACTTCAGCTGAAGAGAAAAAATGCTTTTAAAAGTTTTTTTTTAAAAAGTTGGCCACATCCACCCAGTCACATTACCGCCATCAAGCCACGCCCACAGAACCGGTAATAACCAATTTTTCCATTTCACCACTGGATGAAACTATTTTCCAAAGTACCAGAAAGTAAGCCAAGAAACAGTGGGTGGAAACTAACCAAGGAGAAAAGCAAGCTAGAACTAAGGAAAAATATCCTAATGGTGAGAGCAATCAACCAATGGAACGACATTTCACCACTGGGGTAGAGTGCGGTCATGGTGACCCTAGCACCTGCACAATGCTCATGGCATCGTGAGCACCCTTGCAACACACTGACGCTAGCGCGAGTGGGGTGTGTGCCTGCACGCGCACACACACACACACACACACACACACACATGTGCACTGGCCAGCCATCACACGGCCCAGTGGCCAATAGGCCACGACCCGGTAGCGGGCTGCGGCCCACAGGTTGGGGACCCCTGCAGTAGATTATAACCATAGATGCAAACTAAACACTGCCATCTAGTGACTGAATAATTCTGTAGTACGATACAAAATACATTCTAACATGTATTCCAACATGATGATCACATCAACCTGGGGATGCTGCAACCATTGTAAATACATGGCAGCGTCTGATCATGTCACTGTGGGGATGTTGTGAGTGTGAGGCACATTTCAGTGCCACTGTAATTTCAAACAGTCGCTGAACAAATGATTGTATGCCGAAGAGTACCTGTAAGCACTAAAAATAATGCTTTGATTTCCCCCCCACCAACACCTTTCTTTTAGCTTCTCCTTTTTTTTCTTATGGGTTGTTACTTTAGAAAGGGAATATATAAGTTCTGAATAAGCAAGGCAGACATGAGACTATTGGATGGCACCTCTCCCAATTGTGGCTTATTCCACACACCGTGGCTTGAATATATATATGATATATTGAATATATAAATGAGATGTCGTCGAAACGTTGCGAAGATACTTCCAATTTTCTGCGGGAGAAAACCCAAACAACCAAAGACCTACCTACAAACACCCGCAAAAACCTCAGAAAACAAATATATATATATTTTAAAAAGGGTTTTAATTATTTTTTTTAAAAAACATAAACATAAAACACATTTTTTCAAAACAAAGCTTTTGATCCGGTCACAAATTAATACAAATCACTAACAAATCTTAATTTTCAA
>JANHZT010008333.1:0-12975 GCA_032468215.1 Stegonotus admiraltiensis | reverse complement strand
AGGATATCCTATCAGAGCTGAAGAAGCTTCTTGGATGAGAAGCGAAACATCTTCAAAGAAAAAACAAGAAAGTCCAGTTGCCTCCTAAAAAAGCACCTTTGGGACAACCATGACCTGGACAACTGAAAATCTCTACAGACTTTTGATCTATGACTCTACAAAACAATCTTGAAATCAGATTAGAAAAATGGGAAACCAAAGTATTCCATGGATATTTTGAAAACTACTGAAGGGAAACCAAGCAACATCAGAACACGGCAGTGGCTTATGAACAATAGATTCAAAAAGGAAAGAGATGAAATGCAATTTGCTAACCAGGAGCAACCACAGCACACAAGTGACATCAAGGCAAAAATATAAAGGACCTGTTTGGATAGTAAATATTGGCTTTTCTGAAATAAGGATGGAACAACTGGCCATATAATAAGTGGACTGCAAAGCATGATATGATTAAGTTAGGAAGATGTCACACCAGCATTTATGTAGAATGTATTTTTAAGTATTATTGAAAACATGAAATCACTGATAGTATCATTGAAAATGGCATAGCGAATATTTCATGGAATTTTAAAATCTAGACTGGCACCATGAACGTAACACATCAGATATTACAAGGAATTGGAAAAGATTACAAAATACTGAGATTTGCAAATAAACATCACAAAATTTTGGAGGAAGCCAACAGTGATAAACAATTGTTATTGGAACACTAAGTACAATACCACAAGGACTTAGAATTTAGATTGTCTAAATTTGAAGCAATTTTCACTAGCCCAGATATAAATAATCAAATTGTTAGACACCTCATAAATGCTGCTTTTACAATTCCCAATAGCCAAATGTTCCCTTGGCCACAGATCAAGCCATGAAGAAAAGCGAACAACACTGGCTATGATACACAACTACTAGGGCTGGAATAGTAATGCAGTAATAGAAACTATAAACCTGTATAATAGTATAAAATTACTTCTTTAATTCCCTAATCTCTAATAAAGGCATTCTTAATGTTGGAATTTCCCTCTGTATAATGTAGCATTCAAATATTCCTCCACCTCACACATGTAATGATCTGTGCCTGTAGAACCTGAGTCACATTTTTAAAATAGAAAATTAATAAAGTCATTAGGTCTATACATTGCATTCTGTATTGAGCATTTGCTGCACATGTTCTGATGTGTAATTTCAAGGACAAAAATGTATTTCTCTTTCTTCTTCTTTTTAAAGACCAGACAAGCCTAAAACTTAAATCAGAGTGGGCAACGTACAGCCCCCTGAAATTACATAGACAAAATTATGCCCACTTTGTGTCCGTGCATTTTTTAAAATAAATAAAATTGGAAAAGAGACAAGGAGACCTCTGGGAGGCAAATCACCTCTACTGCAGCCCCCACTTCCAAAATGTGTCCAATTCAAGTGATAGATACTCATTTTGCTGCCATATTTAGTGATACAAATAAATTATTTAGGCCATTCGGGATATTTGGAATATTCTTAAGGACAACAGCAATGTTTCACCAAATTTAGGAAAAGAAAGGCTGTGTAAAACCTCTGTTCCACCTTTCTTCCTTTGATTTTAGCACTCAATCATGACATTGCTGCAATTCTCCAATGAGAGGAGCAGGTTACAACTCTTTCCCTGGGTTTAAATTATGGATAAAATCACACTAAGTTCTGTTTAGTTGAAAGCACAGAGTACAAAGATCATTGTTTCTTAGGGAGTTGCAAGTCCAATCTTTAAAATGGACTAGCAGGTTAATAGAAACTAACTATATAAATATATTTAAAATTACTTGACAACACTGTAAGCATGTTCTCAGTTCAGTTGGACTGAAAATGAAATACTGAGCTAAACATGTTATTATAAACTTGATTATATTTAAACATACCCTACACCCTATTCCTAATTTCAGGGGGAAAGAATAAAATTAGATGTAATTAAAATTAAAGCTAAGAAACATCTCTATATTACTTGAAAAATTTTAATGCAGGTTGTCAGTTTCCTTGGATTTAAACAGAGTATCATTTTGCTTGCATACCTTTCAATCTCAAAATATGCAACATAATTTGGCATTATTTGTATCGATCAAATCCAGAAGATGAACAAAAATATAGCTTCTTATAGTTCTTAAGTATTACTCTGCAGCCTGAACAATCCTCAAATCTGACTAATGTATAGCATCACTATATTTCAACAAAGATTGTTAGGCCTCTTGAAACGGCTCACTAAAAGATCAAAGACCGTACACTGCAGTGATGGGTTTCAATTTTTTTTACTACCGGTTCTGTGGGCATGGCTTAGTGAGCATGGCATGGCTTGGTGGGCGTGGCTTGGTGGGCATGGCAGGGGAAGGATACTGTAAAATCTCCATTCCCACCCCACTCCAGGGGAAGGATACTGTAAAATCTCCATTCCCTCCCCAATCCAGGGGAAGGTTACTGCAAAATCCCCATTTCCTGCCGATCAGCTGGGATTTGGGAGGCAGAGAATAGATGGGGGTGGGGTCAATCAGAATTTTTACTACTGGTTCTCTGAACTACTCAAAATTTCTGCTACTGGCTCTCTAGAACTGGTCAGAAACCCACCTCTGGTACATTGCTTAGCTATTTTTGTTACAGCTACTATTCAAATAGCTAACGGTGATTACTAGAACTTACCCATTCCGAGCAGCTAAATGAAGTGGAGTGCACCCAGAAATATCCTGGTAATTAGGGTTTGCACCTTTTTTTAGCAACAGAATTAGACATTCAACTGATCCACAGCTATGGGAGAAAGTTTAGAAACATCTTAACAAAAAATAAAAAGTAGAAAAGGATAATTTTCACAAAAAAAAGAAGCAACCTTATGGTATCGCATTAAAATGACTTTCATTTCAACTTAAAAAAAAATGAGCTGAAAATTAAGACGATCAGCCAGGATAAAAAAAAGCTGCCTACCACTGAGTCACTAAAATACTGAAACTGAAAGCAAAGCTGAACATGTTAAATAAGCGATCGAATACTTAAATTAGGGGTTCTTCGATGTTTTTAAAAATTACTAATCTATTCTATGGAATATGACACAAAGACTTGTCCTCCTGTAAAAGAACTTTTAAGTATTTCAACTTGCTGTCCAAAAACAGAAATTGCTTCCAAGAATGGGCAAATCCTACAGACTTCTCAACATACTGTTAATACAATCTATGCTTCAAAAGCACCTGAGTTACTTTGATACTTAATAAAATACATGACAGAAATAAAACCTGTAATGCATCTCTATCAAAAGCCCAAGAACATTTTCAAAATTGTCATTTCTGGGATATTTCAAACATGTAAATAACAAACTAGAATTTCCATAAAGCCACATTTATGGCTTCACTGAATATTCCTTAGGAAGTTTAAATGATACTTGAAATTAATCAAAAAATTAAATTTGCAGTGTATTGGAAATAATACATTCAAAGAACGTACTTGAACGAGCGAACATCAACTTTCCTATGCTAGAGGTGCAAAAACGTTTGAGGACTCACTGACCCATATGATATGAGCAAGTGATCATTTAGCATATGTGGGATAATGTATTAATGTTTACTAGTAGATTTATAGGGAAATCTTTAAATGTGAAAGATGTCGATGTGATATTGAATTACACAGTAAAGTTTTGGAATTTCACTGTTTATCAAGAATGGTGGTTGTACAGAGGAAGCAACACACTCAAGAGAAGAATTATATTAACAAATTAGAAAATGGATATTATTTAATTGGTCAAGGAACGGTTGTTGAAAATTTATGATTTATCTGTTTTGGAAAAGACTATTCTCTACTAATCAAAAAATTCTCATTCTCTCTCTTTCTCTTCCTCCCTCCCTCTCTTTCTCCTTCCCTCTCCCCACCTTCTCTCTCTCTTTCAGAGAGCCAGTTTGTTGTAGTGGTTAAGGCCACAGGCTAGAAAGACACCAGGCTGGAGGTGGTGAGTTCTAGTCCTTACTTAGAAACTAGCTGAATAATTTTGGACCAGTCACTCTCTCTCAGACCTAGAAAGGAAGCAATATCAAACTACTCTGAAATTTTGCCAATCAAACTACAGGAAATTGCCAAGGGCCAACTGGAAGGCACTCACTTGACAATATCCTGTTTCCCTGAAAATAAGACATCCCATGATAATAAGCCCAATCTTATTGGGCTTTTGAGTGCATGCGCTAAAATAAGCCTCCCCCAGAAAATATTTAAACTCAGAGCTGGAAATCAGGTAAGATGGCAAGAGGAGCCCCATCTGGCTCCACATGCCCCAAAATAATAACACCCCCCTGAAAATAAGGCCAAGTGTTTATTTCAGGGTTAAAAAATATATAAGACAGGGTCTTATTTTCAGGGAAACAGGGTACAAAAAAGATTTCTATTTTCAGCTTACATTTTTATTTTTTACATTTTGTTTCTCCTTTAAGATTAATGATTGCTTTATTTAAAAAATGATTTTTTTAATTAATTTATTAATTAAAAATAATTAATATATACTAAAAATAAAAATAGAATTCAAAGAATTGAAGCAAAAAATAAAACATTATTAACACATTTCACAACCTTCTGAGGACTGTCTTACTTAGCTGCAATATGAAGCAAGCTCCTCTTCACACGTCCAAATGCATAATTGACATCAAATTTTGAATTTGACAGCAACTCTGAAACAGATCTAAGACATATTTTAGTTAGTGAGAGAGCTGTATTTTCAGCTACTTTTAATAGAGACCAGATGGCTGTTGTGTATGACACTTCACTGTAAGTCAAAGAAAATAAGAACCCCACCTTACTGCTCAGTTTAAAATTGAATACCCAGCTGAATATTAATTGCATCAGTGGAATATTTAAAAGCAAGACATGCAAGTATTCCTTCAATTGTTCCACAGCAAATTTTCAAAGGCATTGATTGCCATGAAATATACCCACTTATATAATTACTCTCTCCCACCCTGTAATCCAGACAACCTCAACACTTTCTGAAATTGTGGCACACACCATTAGGTAAAGGTATTACATATATAATTAGAACAGGTGTTCCAACAAGGCATAACCTGATGAATAGTCACAGCATAAGATCAATGTAAGGAACAGCCTCAGTATACTTACCGTATTTTTCGGAGTATAAGACGCAGCTGAGTGTTTGGGGAGGGAAATGGGGGGGGGCGGAATCTGCCTACCAGGTATTCATCTGGCTAGCATCCTTATTCTGGTCAGCTTCAGGGCATTAGTTTGCTGGTTTTTATCCCCTACTTGGGGATAAAAAACAGCTTCTAAAGCACAACTGACCTTTGGAGAGAGAAGCAATGAGAAAAGCAGGCAAACCACGGAGATCACTTCACTCCTAGCACCTCGTTAGGGCTGAAAAAAAGCTTCACAGCTAAGAGTCAGAGGGAGCAGGCAAAGCAGGGAAGCAGAGATCGCTTCACTCGCTAGTGCCACATTAGGGCTGAAAAAAAGCTTCGAAAAAGCTACATTCGGAGTATAAGATGCACCCAAATTTTCAACCTCTTTTAGGAAGGAAAAAAGTGCGTCTTATACTCCAAAAAATACGGTAAGTGACTATGAATCGGAGAAATAATGAGAGGAGATAAGGGATATCATGAAAACCCAAGGAGAAAAAACTCCCCAAATTTCAAGTAAGATTGAAGTCGTTTTCAGAATAAGCTATCGTAACAGCCAGAATGAAAAGAAAAAGAAAAAAAGAAAGCACAATAGAATATATATTTTAATAGCAGTGAAGAAAGGACAAAACAGACCTCTTAATCAACAAAAGGAAGAACGTAATAAAAGAGAACTTTTAAGAACATCAGAAGAACCATGGGTTTTGAATGAATACTTAAGAATAATCACAGAAGAGAACGGGCAATTGCAAATTTAAAGGAAGATAGAGCACGTTTATTAAAATCCTTTTAAAAAGGATTAGAGAATGATGTGTCGATAAAGAATATATTTGGGAAGTGATTTAATTGTACAGGAAAAAGAACCGCTAGCAAGAGAAAAGCACAGACACAGTTAAAATACCTATTGAACTGTTTAATAACTTCTGAAGTGGCACCTGATGTACTAACATCAGAGGTGGGTTTCAGCAGGTTCTGACCAGTTCTGGGGAACCGGTAGTGGAAATTTTGAGTAGTTCAGAGAACCAGTGGTAAAAATTCTGACTGGCCCTGCCCCCATCTATTCTCTGCCTCCCAAATCCCAGCTGATCGGGAGGGAATGGAGATTTTACAGTATCTTTCCCCTGCCACAGCCACCAAGCCACAGCCACCAAGCCATACCACAGCCACCAAGCCATGCCCACAGAACCGGTAATAAAAATTTTTGAAACCCACCACTGATTAACCCCCTATGTTAATAAATACAGAATAAGAGTCTGTGGCCAGAAAATTTAAAAGACCAGCCAATATACCTGTACTGGAAAAACAAATGCAAGAGAATGTATAGATTATTGAACTCATTAAACAAATAAGGTTTTGTTTAAGATATTTAAAAAGACTAATAAAGCCAAACATGGAAAGAAAAATGCCAAATGAACATGTGTGTGACGTTAACAAATGATGAACGAGAAAAAAGTGATTGTACTTGGCAAGGCTGAGGAAGTAGAAGGGAAAGAAAATAGATAAGATTCAAAGGGATTATGGGACTATACTTGAAAAAACTACAATATGTACGCTGCTGGAGATAGGCTGATAGAGCAAGCATTTATTCATGCAGTCACTAGGAAATGAACCCAACTCAATGGCATAGTTATAAAATATTTTTTATCCATTTTCCTCTCTCTGTTTCATTAATAGTGCTTAAAACAGTTCTACAAATTTTTCTATTTTATATAGGAAACATCTTTATAAAAAGTTCTAGTTTGAATTTATTGATGGGAAAGATTGCTACATCCAAAAAAGTAGTATATTTTTTTTTTAGTAAAATCTACCGAGTTTAAAATGTACGTATACATTGAGAAAATAAGAGCAATGTGGTTCTAGCTTGCTTACCAGTAACTTTATTAGGTTATCACCTTCAAATAACTAGCTGTGAACAATTGCTTCATTTTTTTAACAAAAAACAAAATGAGAAAATGTAATTTATTCAACACTGACATTTTCTTCAAATTTGGCTAAAGTTCTTGTTAATACTTTCCTGGATCGCAAGCAAGAAACATTTACAAGAAAACTATAACTTTTGTCAATTCTATCATGATTAGTATGGAAACATTTCATAATTTTAAAAATAAAAAATAAGCTCCAAATGATCTCAAATGAAAAATAGCATTAGACACAAATATTGCACCTCCATTATCTTAAAAAACAGTTCTTCCTGTGATCCAATATGCGAAGCCTGAAGAATTTTTCTTAAAGAGTTGCTTGTGAAGACTCACCTGTGTTGATCAGCCATAACCATCGGCATTAATGTGTAAACAGCAGTTTCACTATCTGTGCAGAAAATAAATTATAGCTGTAATACATTTTGAAGCATAAAATGACCTTACTGCTTTGACAATATTGCAGAAGTATCAACAAAGTTTTGCCGGTACTGACATTTTCCTGTTACAGTCAGTAAACATATATTATTATTATTATTATTATTATTATTATTATTATTATTATTATTATTATTATTTTATTTATATACCGCCTTTCTCCTGAAGGACTCAGGGTGGTGTACAGCCAAAATAAAACACAAAGATACAAAAGTTAAAGTAATTAAAACAAATTAAACATTTGGCCCACAATTTAAAACCAAATTTAAAATCCCCCAAGTTTAAAACCAAATAAACCCATCAATTAAAAATCAAAAATCAGGCCAGCTCGGCTTGCTGAAATAGAAAGGTCTTAAGGGCGCGACAGAAGTTACGCAGGTCCAGGATCCTCCGGACCTCTGGGGGCACCTCGTTCCAGAGGGCAGGTGCTTCCACAGAGAAGGCCCTCCCCCTTGGGGTCGCCAGTCGACACTGTCTGACCGACGGCACCCTAAGGAGCCCCTCTCTGTGGGAGCGTACTGGATGGTGGGAGGCTATTGGTGGCAGGAGGCGGTCCCGTAAGTACCCAGGTCCTAGGCCATGGAGCGCTTTAAAGGTGGTAACCAGTACCTTGAAGCACACCCGGAAGACCACCGGAAGCCAGTGCAGCTCGCGCAGGAGGGGAGTTACATGGGAGCGCCATGTCGCTCCCATAACCACCCGCGCGGCCACATTCTGGACCAGCTGGAGCCTCCAGGTGCTCTTCAAGGGGAGCCCCATGTAGAGAGCATTGCAGTAGTCCAGGTGGGAAGTGACAAGGGCATGAGTGACCATGCGTAAGGACTCCTGATCCAGATCCAGCAATTGGCGCATCAGGCAATTAACATAATATATATATGTTAATCAGTACAGTATAGTATAATGTAGCATATACAGGATATTTGCACATTCTTCATTACATAGTATTTGTCAAACAAGTGGAGCTTCTTTCCCATTAGGTACCCAGGGAATTATTTAAATAGCATTAATACATTTGAAGCTACTTCACACAGCAACTAAACAACATCCTCATCTCGAAATACTGTATTTCTGAAGAAACAGTGGATAAAATGATAATATTAATAAAAAATAGAAGCAAATGTGCTTCAGCTATTTATCAACACAAATAATTGGAGCACAAACAGTGCAGTAACATTAAAATTATTCCCTCTAAGGAATAAATATTTTTTTAAAAATAAATTTAAAACGAAAATTACACAGAAAGAGGATGTAAGGTTGACTCAGCCTTCCATCCTTCCGAGGTTGGTAAAATGAACAAGTTGAATATAAATCTAAGTGCTACTGCTATGTAAATTGCAAGTTAAAATTACTAGTGAATACAGAAAAAAAATAAACTGAACTCTCCAGACCACACATAAACCTGTTGATTGCTCTCTGAGCCTTGGAAAAAGGATTTTCAGTCATGTCCCCTGCACGATTTTAAAAGCAGCTGGCACGCTTGCTGTTGACCTTCAGAAATAATTTAATATTGATTTATCCCAAAGGCATTTGGGAAATGATGCAATCTCCATACTGGTTATGGTACTATTGTTTTTATATTTAGTGCCCATTTGTGATTATCTGCTGTGTATGTTCATGTTGAACACTGACAATTGCTTGGAATAAAAATCAACAAATAAATAAAATTCTGATACGTTGTTATCTGCTGTATCTCAGTCTTGCTCCATTAAAGATAATGACCAGCACTTTCAATTGGGCCCAGAGCCTGCTAACCAATGCAGCAACTATAACACTGGTGAAATTCTATGTGGCTCAGATGGGGCCCATATTTGTACCAGCTGCCATTTCCAAGCCCTCTGCAAAGTGCATGACATTATCCATATGAGTAGTGATCAGGGCTTAAGTTCCCACTGCCAAGGCGTCTTGGACCAAGTAAGGGCATAAATAGCACATTATCCTAATATTTAAAGGCTTGCAAGAAGGGGCCCAGCTACCTATTCTCTGTAGAAAGAGAATAGAAATCAAGAGCAGGACAAAGGGGAAGAAGTTGAAATTTGAAGTAACATTCAGGCGTCATATCAGAAATGGTCTGAAAATTAAATCAGTACAGCTACAGCTCCTAAAATGAGCAAATGAATTCCTGTGGCTTGAGGTTTTCTAAGGAGACCCAGGTGGCCACTATTTTGAATAATCAGTAGGTTACCACCTCAAGCAAAGCATTGTGAAAGGAATGAATCAAGATAAAAACTAGGTAGGCCTCAAATTGTATTGCCATATATTAACAGTGCAAGCTAGAAAGATTTTGCAAGGATAAAGCAATATTTGTAATCATCTGTGTTAACATAAATTTATCATATACATACTAAGTAGATAGTCTCAGAAGCTATTTTGAACCAAGGAAGTCAAGAAACATTCGGAAACACGGAAAGTAAAAAAATAGCAGATGGTAAGAGATTTCACATGTTTATGTGAGTATGCGTTAAACTGATGGTCAGTATTGGGAACACAAAACTGATTCAGCAAGAAATACATCTGCTGAGGACTGTTAGAAATAAGGTATAAAAGGAGGAGATGAGGTGTAGTTCATGGCCGCTGGCCTACAGCTGTCTTTACTGGACCAGCTATGACAGTGGACCTCATTGCAATGGGCTTTTAATGTAAATTGTATTCTGTATGATCGCTTCCTCATGTTCAAATTGCTCATGAAAATAAACATCTGATCTTAAAGTAAGATTTATTGCTTGTTTCCTCTTTGGGTTTTTTTATTGGAATATTCTGACGACAGCATTAAGACTACATAACCTAGATAGAAGAGCCTTTCCAATTGATCCATTCTTTGACACAAGTTCCAAATTTAATGTCTATGGAGATTCTCAGCCATCCAAGTCAGGGTTGTACCAAAGGTGCTTTTTCAAGAGGCAACTAGACTGGTTGCCTCTAGAAAAAGAGGTTGAAAAAGACTGGCTTTTTTTGAAGACGTTTCGCTTCTTCATTCAAGAAGCTTCTTCTGGATGGTGGGGGGAAGAACTGAAGAAGCTTCTTGGATGAGAAGCGAAACATCTTCAAAGAAAAACCAGAAAACCCTCTTGAAAAAGTACCTTTGGGACAAGTTTCCGAACTTCAAGCACACTTGGTTCTGACTTTGCCTAGCTGAGAAGGAATTCCTGGTGTATTTGATTAGTAAGCGGAAGGAAAGGAAAAAGCTTCAAGTCAACCACTTCAAAAAAAAGCTTTCTGCAACACTTGAGTACATGAAGGCTTCTCTAGTTTTAGGAGGAAGTACTTTTCCGCCTAGATTCCCCCCCCCCCCCACCGCTTAAGACTTTCCTTTTCACTCCTTCCTCCTTCCTGCGATCCTCGACCTGCAAGCCGCAGCTCTTCGGACGAGCAGACCCATCTCGCATCCACTGTCCCCGTAGCGCGCGCTCTTACCCTCCGGCAGCTCGATAGTGCGGGCACGGCGCAGGGACCTGGTAAGACGGTTCAGCTGCTCCATGGCTCTCTCCATCCTCGGAGCCAGGCCTCCTCCAACGCCCTCAACTGCGGCCGCCTTATGCCCGGCCCTGTCACGCCGAAATCCCGGAGCCCGTCAAGTTCAGCCCATGGCCAGCGGCTCCGCTAAGGTTAAACACAACCACGCTCGCCCGCCGCCGGTTCCTGGAACTCGAGCGCCTCTCGCCTTCGCAATACGCATGCGCCGAACGCCTACAGCAGGAACGCCATAGAGCGAAGTCAAAATAAACGGGACCGCTCCGGAGAGGCGCATGCTCAGATAAGACCATGGCATGAGGAAAGCTTCCGCCCTCAGTTCGTCCCTGCCTGTATAAATTCTTGGGCGGGGCGTGTTACATCATGACGAGTATAGGCAGAGTGATCCAAGCGATGCTATGGAAAGCATCGTTTACCAAAGGAATCATCATAATTGCAGAGTGTACTAAACCGGTATTTTTCAAACTTGGCAACCTTATGTGGACTTTGACAAAATCCACATTCTTCAGATAGGTGGCTTTATGCAAGATTCTCTGCTAGAGTTATCAGACCCGTAGAGAACAAGTAGATGTGTTAACAGTTAGGTGTTTCCATATGGTTTTGTTGTCATCTAGTGGTGGTACAGATTTTTGCAGCCGAATTCATTGTGTGAGAAAGAATACACTGTGTACAGTGGTGGGTTTCAAAAAAATTTACTACCGGTTCTTGTGGGTATGGCTTGGTGGGCGTGGCTTGGTGGGCGTGGCAGGGGAAGGATACTGTAAAATCTCCATTCCCACCCCACTCCAGGGGAAAGTTACTGCAAAATCCCCATTTCCTCTCGATCAGCTGGGACTTGGGAGCCAGAGAATAGATGGGGGCAAGACCAGTCAGAATTTTTACTACCGGTTCTTCGAACTACTCTAAATTTCTGCTACAGGTTCTCCAGAACTGGTCAGAACATGCTGAAACCCATCTCTGACTGTGTACTTATCTCATAAATGTTGCTTGAGCTTAAAGCTGCAGTTAGGAACAAAGGGATGAGATGCCCTCGGTATGTTCAAAAACTGGTTATAGCTACAATTTGTTGACAACTAGAGACAAATCCTAGAAACTAATAGTTATTAGTGATAAATTGTAAATAAGGGACAGTGGAAAATGTATTCATTTTAGGCGTCTCGGATAGATTGTGACGGCCTGAGTACTCAGCCAATGAGGAAAGGATGGGAGGCAAATCTGCAACAGTGAAAGGGAATATAAAGAAAGTATACTGATGGGTTAAGGTGTGTCCACTGTACTTGGGTGTACGTGATACACCCTCTTTGCAAAGTAGTGAAATAAAAATTATCATTGTTTTCTTTTATAACTTTTGGCTGGTAATCATTTTGAAACCTAGACAACAAATCCCACAATCGTCTACTTCAAGTTCTTATGATGATGTGAGGTGATTTACAAATAGATTAAATACATCAGTAAGCCAAAACCATGTAAATCACATAGTTGGTGTGTGCATAAGTGCACCAATGTGCCTACTGTCCCTGTCCTAATGTCCCCTTTAATTCGTAACCAACTCATGTATTCATAATCATGTTTATACATTTCATGTATTCACAATCATGTTTACACTTTTATCTGTAATCTTATATATGCTTGACAATAAATAAATAAATAAACAAACAAATAAACAAAGTCATAGCATGAAGAATTTAGGCAATACTGTACAAGTCATTTAGAGCACTAAAAAACAGGCTTCTTTTTCAACTGGATTAAAAATATGTACGAAAGGCAATACTACAGGCATAATGTCAGTCACATTATCCGAGCACTTGGCCCACTGTGGCAAGTGCTGCGGCACAGCTGATCCCCCTGCCCACTGTTCTCCTTACCTTCTTAAGTCTCCTTTTTCCATATTTATTTATTTGTTTGTTTGTTTGTTTGTTTGATTGATTTTTATACCGCCCTTCTCCCGAAGGACTCGGGGTAGTGAACAACCAGAGAACAAAGTGCATACAATATGTAAAAAATGAACAATTTAAAATGCTTAGACCAATTTGGCTCCT
>JANHZT010008331.1:20908-31030 GCA_032468215.1 Stegonotus admiraltiensis | reverse complement strand
CCTCCCCCCCTCTCTCTCCCTCCCTCTCTCCCCCCCCCTCTCTCCCTCTCCCTCTCCCTCTCCCTCTCCCCCCTCTGTGTAATTTCAGTTTTAGACTGAGAAAGCGGGTTGTATAAACTATGACAAAAATGTGGAAATGTGTTGTTCTATATAATTCCCTACTTTGTTTTTTGAAGGGTCCTTGGTGCTTTCTGAGCTTGATTAGGAATCATTATATCTAAGATCGCACCCACCCACACAGACAGGCAAGACACCAGAATATAAACTGATAGCAAACAGTACTTCTTACTAACACTGATGATGTTACCTAGTTTGGGTAATGAAACATCTGCAAGAAAAAAAAGCAAGCTCAGAGAGCACCAAGGACTCCTTATTTCAACCCTGAGCTACAAATATTCTCCTTTATTGGTACTTTGCTTATTATTATTATTATTATTATTATTATTAATAATAATAATAATAATAATAATAATAATTTATTATTATAAAGTGGCAATTCTCTCCTTGATGGTACTATAAATTTCTTTTCTACTCTGGTCAGGAAAGAAAAAAAGAAAACTATGTGTAATGTCAAACTAGTACGCTGATTATCTGCATTCCAAAGCTAATTTGAGTATAAATTATCAATTTTATTGCATAGAATTAAGAAGCCATACATAGAAGAAGTTATCAATCTACAACACACAGGATTTCTGCCTTTAATATATGCTTGTCCTAAGGTTTGAATCTTCGGTCTTTTCCTACTTCAGCTGAAAAGGTTGGCTACTTGTTCCCAGTCTTCAAAACTGCTGACAGATATAGAAATCTTTGTGAATGTGACTAGTTAGTGGTTTGGTTTATAGAAGAAATAGGGAAAGGAATTACTAAGGAAAATAGGGATATGAACATTCTTGGGTGTTTTCTAGGATCTTTCTGTGTTGGGATAGCTCTTCCTGTGAATTAAATATTCCAGATTATGCCTTCTGCACTAGGAGTCTAACATAGGTTTCACCTCAAATGCATCTTCCCTACCTGCTGAAGGTAGAGCTGCATAGTAGGGTGCGTGTGGAGTGTTCTAGGATAAAAAAAAATAGTTGAATACAAGATACGTTGTATATATTCAATGTAGGTACTGTAAATACAACTTCACCCATCTGGAAATAGCTGTTTGAGAGAAAAAAACCTATACGCAAATGTATAGGCTGTTATCAAACTGAAATGAACTGAAAAAGGGAGTGTTCAAGGTGAAATCGAGTATTAGCCAGGTCCACAAAAAAGCAACCAAATATATGTGTATATGCACATGACAGAATACATGTATATGCACATGAGAGAATAAAGTTCATCTTAGTTAGATACATATGAAGTCTTTCCAAGACAAATACTCCATTGCAAGGATATCAAAGTCTTGAAGCCGATATCTATAATTTAGCTTACAAGCTGTAGCAAATATAGTACTGAAAAACTTTCCACATTTGTTCATTGTGATGGGCAGGATTCTTAGGGTAAATAAGAAAATCATTCAAATAAACAACCAAAAATCCATTCGAAAAAAACATGAAAAATTGTAGCAACCTTAACTGCAGAACACAAGATTCATATAGACCTCCTTTAATGAATTTTAATGCAAAGAATTAGGAATTAGAGTACAGGATGTTTAGAACTGAGATGAAAATTTTTCAACTCTCTATCGTACTATTAGTGAGTTTATTAAGCCCGGGTCTCATTGATGATTTCCTTTCTGCCAGAATGTTTGTATGACACACTAAGAGTCAATTTATTTGATATACCTGTAATGGAATCTCTCATTAACTGATTGATTGTATTCTTTCCCTCACTTAGCATACACTCTTACAATATGATGAGATTGATGAGAGCATGAAAAATGAGGGACTGGATACCAATCTGGATAGTTCCTTTAACAAGTAGCAAGTATTAAATATGAATTTGTTAAATATGCATGCCTATTCTACATGTGAATCAGATTGTAAATCCCCCGAAACCTAATCTGATAAACATGCATCTCCTGCAGCCATTTCAAGAGTTCAGAACTAAGGAGAAATTTTGTTATGATAATTATGTTGATTATAGATTACTGTTTGTTATGTTAATCCTTTCTTATCCAGTATATTACCATTTACTTGTATGATGCTGATTGTAAGATGCTTAGAATCAAACTATTTCAGCGGTGTAAAAGGTCAAAACAGGTGTTTTAGATGTAAATAAACTTAAATAAAACAGAATGGGCCACTGTAAATTATATGACATGCTATTCAGGGCATGAAATCATGACACTAAAATGTCATTTCTAACTATGAATAGCTACAATACAACCCAATAAATGTGCTTCCTAGAATTAATGGATATCTCTTGAATATTAGGTTTATGTAAACTGATGCACCTCTTACATATGCAATGGCAAAAGACAGGAGATTGATGAGACAAAGATGTTATTCTCCCATACTTGTTTAGCTCAATATAAGAATGGTAGGAGTGAAAAAGTTGGCAGCTGATAGAGGAGGCTAAAATACTAATAATTTGAGATATTTGGACAAAATAACTTCTTAACTAAAGACAAGGAATACTTAGGATAGCTCATTGTGAACATAAAAATGGAAACTGAAAAATCTTGGTTAATATAAATATTGAGAAGACCATAGTAATATCAAATAGGAAGCTTACTGGAGTTACAATTGTTGGCAAAATAGAAATGATAAATAGTTTTATTTCTTGGACACAAGATAGAGATGGATAGTGTGCTTGAAAAGTAAAGGAGATTAATCTTATGGAGGAATGCAATGACAAATTTAGACAAGATAATGAAGGATAAGATGTCAGGAAAGATCCATAGTCAGCAAGAAGAACTGAACCAACTAAAAATTAACGTATTGAGATGACTGGAAAACAGAAACTCATATATCTTAAATATGCAATGTAGATGGATAATAGACTAGAAAAATAATTATTATTGGCAAACTGAGATAAATAGAAAAAGAGAAAGCCAATCGATAATGTACAGTAGATGAGTAGGATCAATGACTAGCTACAGATTATTATTAGAGAGAGGTCAAGATAATAATTCTATTATTCTATGAAATCATAGAATGATTTGATATCTAAACTAGGTTTAGTGACTTTATTTTTAATAGATACATAACCCAAATTTCTACTTCCTCCCTTTCAAGTTATATTACTATGATACACCACATTACCTACAACCTACAGTACTTTACTGAAGTTCCCATCATTGTGAATTACAAAGCACATACTTTGGTGGTGTTCCTGATTTCAGTTTTGTATCCAGAGGCTCAGATGGCAGCTTTTGCCAAAGCTTCTTGTTACAACTCATCTTCCATTACTAGTATCATGTAACACAAATCATATTTATATCTAGAAGTAAATAACGGCAATGAACTCTTTTAGATCCAGAATGCAAAACAGGAAAAATAATGGTTGTACTCACTTTTGCCACACACAAATATGTAGTTTTGGATCATTTTCCTCAATAAATCAATGAACAAATACGATGATTTGTTTGAGTTCTCTTTATCGAGTTATGGGACTTATATGGAAAACAGATCACATTTTAGTTCATATTTATGCAGAAAGGTTGAAAATTCAAAAAGATTGACATCCTGTTAAGGACCATTCTAACATTGCTGCTCTCCTTTATAGCCCAATAGTAACAGAAATCTGATTTATATGAAGACGAGAGGACCATTTCTGTTATTGCACCTTAACTGTACAATCCTTTGTCCTGGAGGCCAGTTTGGCATCCTCCAAACTGTGTTTAAAAATACGATATAGACCTTTTATTTTGGACTGCTGGTTGTTTCAATTGGTGTGTAAGGGAACACTTCACAGTCCATGTAGTGTAGTAATTCAAGGAGGCATTGCAGCAGAGAAGGGCTTATCAGAGGATTAAAGAAGGAGACAAAATGGAGAACTGTAAGAGTACTATGTCTAATACCATTATGTAATAAAATCTTTTCAGTTATAATTTACTTTAAGAAAGGACACAACAGTTATAATAGACCAATTAGCAATGCCCGGTTCCTTTTCCTGAATGAAAACGCTATTAAGCGTTCCCTGAAATATCAATTTCTTTTTTAACAAAATCTTAACTTTATAAGACATGAACATAAATTATGTATTGTCTGTTATTTTTGCAAGTTTATTTTATAGTCAAAATGTCACCCGGTGTCATTTTTTCTTCTTCAGTGTTTCAATTGGAAGAGTGATTATTTTTATATTCATGTGAAGTTTTTACAATACATCTACTTATGACAGTTGCACTTAGAAATAGAAATGTGATTTTATTGGAGCAAAAGTGAAATATCAAATGCACAGGAAAGGGAATACACAAAGTTGCAGAATGCTTTTCACATACAAAAAAGTCTAAATAGAAAACATAAACGGGAAATGAAAGTTATTGCAATGTCTGATGAATCTGATACGTTTTTACAATTTATCTTAAATTTCAGTGAAAACGTGTAGAGTTGTTAATATAATAATTATAATAATATAATTTTGAGTATCTGAACAAATGCTTAGACCCAACATCAAGTTTGCTAAAATCAAATGGATTATAACAGAACAATGCAAAAGAGGAGAACAGTGGTTATAATGAGTGTTGCTTTATCCCTCTTACAAACTTTCCTGCAAATTCCTTTTCATGAGGCTTCTGTCCCTCTTGATTTCAGAGGCAGGCAGGGATGGAGTTAAAAAAAAAATCAAAATTATCTGGGATGCATTTTTGCAAGGGAAACTAGATTAGGAAAGAATAAAGCCTCTTCTCAACGACTGTTTGTTGGGCAATTGCTCCTTATCCCCTGCAGTTATAAGAGGTTTCTGATTAAGAGCCCAATGTTTCTCATGTATCTAGTTCTGCCCTTAGTAGCTATTAGCATTATTCATATAGTGTCATCTGTGCACAGGCATTTTACAAAGAATGAGAGGGTCTGTTCTGTTTTGAAGTGGATTACAGTACAGAAAATGACAGTAGGGAGACCACAGAAGAAGGAGGAAATAAAGGCAGGAATAAACAGACGAATATTAGATTATTGCAGCTGCATACTCCAATTTAATGGCAGTAGAATCAACTGAGTGAGTATGACAACCACACAAGCTTCTGTCAAAGCGTATTGACTTGATTTACATTTATCTGGATTAGAGCCACTGGGTACAATTTGGACTAAGTTGGGTATTTTAAAACATCTTTGATTTCAATAAGAAATGGAAGTTTTATTAGTCCTCCCCACAGATTTCAATGAAAGCTCATAATGCTTTAGATAAACTGTGACTGCATTCAGTGTTTGAGATGAATAAGATCATTTCTCATCTGAATAGGTTCTTGATATAAAGATATATTCCAGCCCTGCATATTACAAAATATAGGTCAGTTCAACAGAGTAGAAGTCAAAGTGCAAACTCCTCCACACGAATTGTTAAGCTTATCCCTATTTTGAAAGCCATCAAAGAGGATTACTTACCTGTTCAAGCAAGAGAAGCTTTTCCTTTTACTCAAATTAACAAAGGTAGTCTTGCTGCTTCTTTAATGCTTTACTGGGTAACACTCTGCACTTCCATATTTGAAACCTGTTTATAAGAGACCCCCTGACCACTGTTCTTTTTACCTGCCGGCTTTTGGAATTAACACTGGCATTGCACCTTGTAGTCTTGGAGAATAATGGAAAGAAGCAGTATACATAGCTGGTACCTGACTTAATTGGGTGGGATTTAGAGGATCCTGTCCATGATCTTCCTACTAATGTTATTAGCAACAGCTACTAATGTGGCTTGAGTCCTAACCTGAATTGTATCAGGGGCAGCAAAGAAAAGTTCCAAGCAAAATGTAGGCATTTCTCCCTCTGCTGGTATTTTTTGACAGCACAATAGCTTCTTGATGCACTGTTGTCATTGTGTCTTCCTGCAAAATACACCAACCATATAATATTGCCAAGGTGGGAGAAATGGGCAGTATTTGCAAAACTGCTTGTGTTATTATTAAATTATTTAACCTGCATGTTGGTCATTAAATAATTTAACATATATGCCTTAAAAAGAAGTGGAAGATGTTTTTAAGGGAAGTCTGTCACTTCAGGCACTTTATTTTTAGCAATAATAAAGAGACAAAAGGAGAATTAGGATCAAGGCTAAGAAGAAACAATATTGATCTCAAGCTTAGTTTCATTGACCAAGGAGAAGAGGAAATAGAAAAGCCCTTCGGAAGGAGACAGGGAAGGTGTCCCAGAAGACTGTGTAAACACTCTGCACAGCTGTGTCAGAGACACTTCTGCTGATATTTTCTGTTTTCCCTTCAAATCTGCTGCTATTTTTATCACAGTTTATAGGTAGCCTAATTAATTCTACTCAATAAACTGCCCAAGAACCATAGAAAACCCAGTCTGATGTTCTTCCACAGTCCTGAGAGGAAAGACGAAAAAATAAAGTGTGAAACCATAGACTGTCAAAGGACTGTCATTAAAAGGGGGGGGGCTTATAAAATACAAGTAAAGGGTAATGAATGTTAACAAGATTAGCAGATGACAAGGTACTTGATGTACAATGAGAGTAATCCAAAATTTGTAGGCGCAATTTACAGTATGTTTCACCAAGGTAAAATTAGCTTAATTTAAAAGGGATAAATGTTGAAACTTAGGACTTCTCTTGCAAACATGATAGCGATATATGAATAATAAATGGTAATAAATGGACTTTTTATGTCATGTGTTTGGTTTGACATAAATATTGCTTTAAATATATTCATTTTGAAATAAGTGCCATATGGTTCTAAATTAGCCAATTACTTAAGTGGGATTTAATTGTAAAAGTTAAAGTATAATCCACAAAATATTTTTTGAAATACCAGCTTTTCTACTGTTGTAAGCTTGGCTGATCTAATAAGATGTGATACCTTCGAAGCTCTGTAATTTGCAGTAGTTTGGTCTGATTTTGATGCACAACTGCTTTTCCCATGTTTCAGTATTTAAATAATACCTGGGTTAGAGAATACAACAATGATCAAAAGTTGTCATGGCTTGTCAGTAGAAGAAGATGGGGAGGAGAAACTCCCAGAAAATGTGTGAAAGAGAAATAAAGAGGTATTTTTTCATGTCTCTTTTTCCTCCATCTCTCCCCCTAAGTTTGAATTAGAAATTTGTAGCTGAAACCTTTCCAGTCAGTATACAGCAACCTCATCCTGCATGCTCTTGCAGGAGACACAAGAGAAGAAACTGAGCTAAAGTCAGAAAACAAGGCCAAACTAATAAGGCAATGATTAGCTCTCTCAGCATTTTGGAACTGAGACTGGCAGTTCAGGTTTGCCCATCCTTGATGTCTCAGAGGGTTGCATAGCCAGGTATTCATTGCTGAGGCAATGGGAATGGGAATGGAAACTGGCTTATGGGAGGACTGAGCTTGATCCCTGCAGCAAACCTAAGTTGTACTAAAGGAGACAATAGCCATTTTACACATTACACTAGGGTCTATCAACATCAAAGCAACTTGAGCATAAACTGTATTTATTAATCATCAGTGATGACTTAGGTTTTTCATCTTTGCCTTCCAAAACTTCAGTTGGAAGTGATTTCTGATCTAGTAATAGCAATAACACTTAGACTTATATACCGCTTCATAGTACTTTTACAGCCCTCTCTAAGCAGTTTACAGAGTCAGCATATTGCCCCCAACAATCTGGGTCCTCATTTTACCCACCTCGGAAGGATGGAAGGCTGAGTCAACCTTAAACCAGTGAGATTTGAACTTCCGAACTGCAGCTAGCAGTCAGTTGAAGTAGCCTGCAGTACTGCACTCAGTGGTGGGTTGTCCCTGGTTTGCCCCTGGTTCTATAGAACCAGTGGTAAAACCGGCAGGAGGCTCTGCCCACCGACCCCGACGTCATCAAAATGCTTCTGTGCTTGTGCAGAAGCTTCTGTGCTTGCGCAGAAGAACACGCGAGTGAAGCGAGCACGCACAGCCCCATTGCAAAGCAGTAGTAAAGGTAAGTAGAACCCACCCCTGACTGCACTCTAACCACTGTGCCACCTCGGCTCTTATCTAAAATCTGAATTTAGTTTGGATTTTGGTGGAATGCTTTGTGGGGCTGGGTTTACTGGCAGTGTTGCTCTTTACTCTCTCCCAAATGGGAAACATGGGGGACAGGGGTGGAGAGATAAGGTCTTATCCTAGTTTATTTATTCAGTATAGTTAGTAGTTTTTTCTTTGACATGCCAACCCTCCCCAGATCAATGTGGAAGTCAATCCCGTAACACTCCCATTGAATTGATTGTCATGGTGCCTGGACTTTCTACCTGGTACTCAATGCTCTATGTTCAGGTGACTAACTACTACCTTCTCACTATCCAATAACACCCACTCCACCCCACCACCTTTGGTTTTGGAGTTATAGATTTATTTTATTTTATTTTTTAAAGTTATCTTTTCAAGGTTACATTAGAACATTTCTATTATTCTACTTAATGCATTTTTTTATTCTGTAGATGTACTGTAGTTGTCTTTATTTCCATCAATTCTTTCTCCTTGATTTATGTGCAAATATGAATTAGGAAATGCTAAAATGATGATGGAATTATACATGTGGACTATATAAATATAATATATACAGAACTATATAATTATAACATTCTGGTAAAGAATGATGAATGGTGTGATATCAAAATACTTTTTCCTGGTCTTTTCTTGATATAAGATTGTGTATGCATTCTTCAGTAAAACAATATATTAAAAAACCTTCTATGATGGTGAATTGTCTGTATATCAATCCATTTTATACATACATGCTGATAATATAAAGTGGAGGAAATCTCAAGTGCAATAAAGTATAAAATTTTAAAAATCATTTTAGCAAAAGCAGAATTCAGTATTAAAACAGAGCAACCCCCAATAACAATAAAGAACTGGCAAAATTGCTCATCCCTGGCTGTTATTAAAAGAAATATTGATACTTGATGTGAGAGTCAGTTGCATCTATATGTGTTGGAAGCCATATCCGTTTTTAACATGCCAAATGTACAGTGGTCAAAAGGGGTGGGGCTTTGATCATTACACGATAGTCATCCACTTGATTTTTTTATCCCTTCCATCAAGACATCGTACTTGAGATGGGGGATATTCTTTTTGTTTTGACCTTTTGTGTTCTGAACTATGTTTAAAAATCCAACACAAGATCAATTTATGGAGATATAAAAATATGCCTTAAAATATTACTTTGTTCTTGGTTTTTTTATAGGTATCTGGCCTTCTGAAGAAATACTAGCTTACTACTGCCTCAAGCACCAGGAGATTTTCAGGTATGAAACCAAGACCTAAAAGACCTCTTCAATCCACTACTATTTTATTTGCATAGAAAAAATTGCTGGGATTTAAATCCTAAGACTCAGTTTTTAAAAAATTCAAGGTGAAAGCGTGTTGCTATTACAAAGAATTGGGAGCTGCCTTTGGATACTAATATTGCATAGCAAGCTTTCTGCTGTATGTCAAAGACTTTTGATTTCCACTCAAGGCATTCTCTTTCACTTTGATTTTTAGGACACAAAAGTGAGGCATCAATCGATTGATAGTGATTGTGAAGTTTGGTAGAAAAATAAAGACATTCTTTACTCTGACCTCTATTCTGAAAATCAGCAAAATGTTCTCTAAGAAGATAGGTTGTATTTTTAAAGCAAAACTCTGGCATCAGAGAACTCTGGTGTTCTCTCTTTTATCATTATGTTTTCATATATTTTTCATATGCTTCATCAACTCCCCTGCTGTCCATCTTTCTAGGAATGCTGGTACAATACAGAGAAAACAATAGGCTAGGTTTCTCAGTTTTGATGTGCTTAAGAATTAGCATTTGGAATCCCCTAGGGACAGTCAGAAATACTGAGTTGAGGGGACTCTGGTGAAACAAAAGCAGGTTGATTTTTATAGCCATTGGCCCTTGCAAATAGTGTTTCTCACTGATAATTCAAAAGATTGCACACATGTTCATACTGGTTTTATTTGTCTGAAATGGTATAGGATTTTCTGCCTAAGCAGAGGGTTGGACTAGAAGATCTCCAAAGTCCCTTCCAACTATTCTATTCTATTCTATTCTATTCTATTCTATTCTATTCTATTCTATTCTATTCTATTCTATTC
>JANHZT010008331.1:2664-14495 GCA_032468215.1 Stegonotus admiraltiensis | reverse complement strand
CCTCATTTTACCTACCTCGGAAGGATGGAAGGCTGAGTCAACCTTGAGCCTGGTGAGAATTGAACTTGCAGTAATTTCAGGCAGCTGGCAGCTAAGTGCTACTTTAACAGCAGTCCGCTGTTTAGTCTGCTGCGCCACCAAGGCTCTTCTGTTATTGTATTCTCCAACAGTAAAGCAGAGTTCCAATAGTTTTTACAATTTCTGTTTTCTGACCTCATCTATCTTGAAGGACTGACAAAGGGAAATACAATGGACGTAGATGTACGGGATCAAAAGGATTATGTGTCAGGCTTCCAAGTAACTAGAAGCCATCTTTTTTGTTGGATGGCCTGCCATTATGGCTATATCCTTGGAAAAGTACCAAGTAACTACTAGGGGCAGATTAAAAATTGGAAATGCTGGCATCAGGACTTTAACCCATTCAGCATGTGACAGTTCCTTTCCAGTTCTCTTTTCCATATGTACAGTTTTTCCTGTGATTCAACATTTGAGCTATTATCATTTTATTTTTTCACATTTCCACCTTCCAGTCTATTCCCATTTTATTGACCTTGACCCTATTACGTTTTCTGAGGTCTGATGCTACTAACTCAAATCAGTTTTTTCAAATCTTGTTTTTAATGTGTCAATAACACAAATTGACAATTTCCTATGTTTTATTTTTTTTCTACTGCTCTTCTACACTCACAATGTTATTGTGTGATTATATGAAAGTGGTTTACTGAAGATGTTAAGGAACTGATATAAAATCTCAGGACCAACAGAAGGCAGTTGTCCCTTACAATGAGGAAAGGTGACTTTAGGAGCAGGCTCTGTACCTATTTAACATCTCCAAGCCATTTATTAAGTGATGGAATCTCCCCAAATTCATCGGTAAGTGAACCTACTCTCAAAATTCTTACTGGAAATTAGTACAGTCAACAGTCAACTTTGCTTAATACAAAAGTAGAAGAAACATTTTTTCCTTGATGCCATTTATGCCTGCTCCAAAGGAAATGGAGAGTGCAGATTTCATCTCCAAGTACTGTAGATTCACCCAGGAAACAGTCCATCAGTTATCACAGATTGCGCCTTCAGGTTCTAACATCACCATCAGAATAAAGTCCAACACCCCAATCAAACACTGAGTGTTCCATCAGGCTGTAGACTGTGTATTATTCCTTTGTAATTGTCATATGTAAAGATCAGTGTATGACATATCTCCATAAATCCAGTTAGGTTCAGTTGTGGGAAATATCTTTTTACTGTTTCTAATAAAGTCCTTCATTTTTATATCTGTTTTTAAGCTGCTCATCCAAATCCTGACACTAGCAACAATTGAACTGAGGCAGAACCCTACATACGAATGCTTGCACAATATTCTCATCTGCGGTGTTTAAACATGAGAGTTCATCGACTATCCAGACCATATAAAAGTTTCCTTTCTGGTGTCCTGGGACATATTTGAACTAAAGATCCTTAGTGTGAAAACTGATTTGGGTGGCATAGATGTCAAAAGCATAGGATATCCATCAATTCAAACTTCAATGTGCATTTTAAAATGATGATGAGATATTACTAAACTCTGATGCATCATTCATATCAAGGCCAGTCTGTCTTTTCAAAGCTCACACAAAGGTGGATGCTGCCATCTTTCTAGTGTAAGTCCACCTACTAGAAGAAAAAAAGGGGAAAAAGAATTGGCATAGATTGAACATATGACAGGTCCTCAACTTCAGCTGAGTAGATCAGCTTTGTTTTGAATGATTAAAGAGTCCTAGGTGTGAAAGAGTGAGAAGAGGAATACCAGCATTAGCATTTCTTTGTAGAAAATTTCCCCAGGAACAGATTAGATCTATGGGCTTTTGTGCATGCAATTTATCAGACTCTACAATTTTGAGAAAAACTTCCCGGCAGTTGCTACATTTACAGGAAAGATGTGTTGAGGACTTGAAAATACTATTTCATCCAAGCATGCATGTCACTCTGATACATCTCAAACTCCAAAGAAATCCAGGGGAAAAACAGATGCTTTGTGTTACTTTCAAAATACATTACACTAAGGTCATTTAATTTTTTCTGGCTGAATGCTTGACAAAGTTCTGACTTGTTAATATGTATGTGTAGGGTTCTCTCCTGTTTTTACCCTGTTCTTCCTGTATTGATCACAGAAACATAGGAAGCTTTCTTATACTGAATAAAATTATTAATCCATCTAACCCATATTATCTTTAGAGACTGGCAGTGCTGTTCAGGTTTTTAGACAGGATTTTTTCCCCAGTCTTACTTGGAGATGATAAGGATTAGTAGAGGGCTTTCTAAACACAAAGTTGTGTTCTACCACTGAACAATGAAACCTCTGGATATGTTTCGATAGGGACACTCTACTTCTTGGAAACCCTTTCAGCTTTGTCTAAATCCAAAGGGAAAGAATAAGATGTACAATAAAATACTAGAAGGCCGTTAAGACTTGGAAAACAGAAAATCACTGTAAGAATACCCTATTTTATGATATATCACTAGCAATATATTTAATTGTCATGACTACTAATACCAGACTGCATAGAAATTGTATTTTACCATAGACATGGATAGTAAGTTGTTTTATATTAAGAGGTTAAAAAAAATAAAAACACACTTTCAAATCAGTATTCCATGTGTACATGTTCAAGTCCATTGTGAGCAAATGACTGATATGCAGTACCATAAGTTTTCAGCTGTTCCATAGACATGCTTACTTTTGAAAAATCTTACTTATGAGCAACAGGATTTTTGCCAAGTGTTTTTACTGGCAAAGTGGTTGTTCTAACAGACTTCTTAAAACAATCTTTTATAATCTATTTCCAATTTAAAAGGCATAAACTACCTTTTCACCTGTAGGCTGATATTTTTTTAACTTGAGGTATATAGTTCATTCTAAATGTTTGTAATGTCAGTTACAATTGATAACTATTTCATTCTACAGTTCTACAGAGGGAGAGAGGGAGAGGAAGAGGGGGGAGAGACAGAGAGAAAAAGAAATAATATTAATTCCTCCATTTACTTGTCTAACTGTTTTTGAAGGAATGAATGTGAATTAACGGTGTTATCCTTTCCTAACAATTATCTTTCGCTACTCTAGCTAGTTTAGTTCTAAAAGACAGAGCCATTGACAAGGGAGAAAAAAAGAACCTTCTCAGATTTTTTCAGCTCAGCGGTGGTAATGTTGCACTGAACACTAATGAGGGAACCCCCACTGGTTTGCCTGCTTTGTGACTTTTCTATTTCATAATTATTTTTAAAACGCAAAACGACATGAGGTAGCCCAGTCATGCCTCTGCTACTTCCTGCTACCTCGGTGTTCACTACAGATGGCAATTTGTTCTTGTAACATATATGTCTCTCTGACCATTTTCATCTAATTTGTATGGGTTCTACCATTTCCTTTCTCTCTTTCAGGGGCCTTGCTGTGTGTGAGCTGGGGGGTGGCATGACATGCTTGGCTGGGCTTATGGTAGGTCTTTTCTCAATCCCATTTCTATTCAGAGGGGGGAACAAAAGGGGAAAATGTTCCAGTGCCTCCAACGACTGGGTCAGAGAACTGTCAACAGAATCAGCTGCAGTCAAGCTGCAGAATCTTCAGAGACCTTCTAGACTGACTGGCTTTCGTATTATATCGATTTTATGGTTGCCTCGACGAGGAGAAACATTTTACCTCAGTGTAGTCAATATCTCTTGTTGTGACATTCCAGGCCACATACACTCTGTCTTTCAGAGCCATAGCTAACGCTCCCCTGCGCCCCCCCTTTCAGATTATACTTCACCATTTGCTAAGATACAGGAATAGCCTGGCGAATCACAGTTGGAGCACCATGATATAGCTGCTAATGTTTTGCCTGCATTATTACACCAACAAACATGATCCAGAGCTCTCGGTAATTAGATTCTTTTGAATTAGATTGGCCATTCAGAAGCGTCATTCACCATTCTCTAGGTTCTGAGTCATGTATTCAGGAGATATATGTAGCAGTGCAGTGCATTAGACAAGTTTTTATGTCTCTACAAATAAAAGCATATTGTTACACTGATTGGCATTTGACAAACCTGTCGTTCTTACACAATGTGTCGAGGTTACAGCCCAATGTGCGAGCATGTCAAAGCTCACAAAAAAATTACCCTTACAAAGCCATCTGCCTGCAATGCAAAGTTATATGAAGGGCATCAGGCAGTCAGACAGAAGCAAGCTGAAAGGCAGAGTGACAGCCTCGGATGATGGCTCTACTAGATAAACAGAAGCCCGCAAATGAAAGCCTCTCAGAATACCATCATCCGCTGTCACAATGCAATTACGGAACTGAATGATAGCAAGATAGAGGCTCCCGCAAATGGAATGATAAAAGTATTGACTGATTTGATTGAATGATTAAAATAATGCAGACATAAAATGAAAAAAGATTGAAGACTGTTACAGGGAAATAGGTGAGGAAGCATGATACTGAAGGCTTGTCACTCCTGTCTTCACTTCCACACAGACAAGCATATTTGCTCATTGTTTGCTGTGCTCTTTCTCTCTCCCTCTCCCCTCCCCCTCCCCCCTTTCCAGGTTGCTATTTCTGCAGATGTCAAAGAAGTTCTGTTAACTGATGGAAATGAAAAGGCTATCCAAAGTATCCTTATTCAGTTAGAAAACTGGTGTGTTGGATTCATTCCATTTTGTTGGGTTCATGTTCAGTGTAAAAATAGAACAAGGGGTTATATAACAATATGCATTATTTATATTGTGGGTGTGCATTTGTGTGGATGTGTAGATATACATATATATAAATTCATATTAAACATAAAACACACACATCCTGAATAATTATTTATTTGAAAAAAAAATGTGATTTTTTGAGTGGTGGTGAAATTTATTATATAATTATATAGTGTTTCTAAACATATATTCACTTATTCCATTTTATTTTTATTATTAAGATCCATATTTATCAATTTTCAGTGATTTCATTCCAACAACACTGAAAATAGAATGTTAATTACAGCTGATGTTGCAGTTTTTAAATTTCAACATCAGTTGCAATGAAAAATTCTATTTCTTTTATTTGGCTATTTTACACTGAGTTTGCTTTCAGATATTATAGTATGTAAATATGTCCCTTTTGCATATTTATCTTATTTTTACAGTTGGGTTGTATTTAATCATGTATACACAGTATCACTCCTTGCAACCTATCCCTAACTTCATGCAAGATGGATCTGCATTCGGTTAATGAACATTGCCCAATATTTCTCTTGGACCAAGATTTTTCAAATATTTCTATCCATTCCATACATTTTTATTATTATCAAATTTGAATTCATTTTATATTTAATCCTATTAGTATATATGCAGGTAAACAATTTACACTTTAATGTGACTGCAAATTATTCCCCCTGAGTTAACTAAGTGTCTACAATAGCACAAGAGCTGAATCCCATAGTGAATATTAATGGCTGTCAGAAATTGAGAAGGAACTGCAGAATGTATCTGTTTGCTTTGCTTCTTGATGATAATGACATTTGCATGTTAAGGGCCTTCCTTTGGCAGGTGATATTCTAATGTCAAAGTTACAGATAAATCTTTGTTAGTGCTATCAAATGATCTTCTTTCTCAAGTCTATTCAAGCTTTAGAGGAAGGAAAAAATGTGGTTACAATGCATGTTTAATTCTAATACAAGATATTGTCTAGCAGACTTAAAGAACACATTTATTCTTTTTGTGGACTCTCAAGGTAGCTATAACTGTTTCAGTTGGAGAATTCAGAGATAAAAGCAGAAACACAGCCCATCTTTTTAAAAAAATGATGTACAATAGCTTTAAAATAAAGGGAATGCAGAGTCTTGTTATATTTATCCAGGAAAATAGGACTCCTCCTACTTCAGAAAATAAGATCTAATTATATGTAATATAGGCACAATGGTCAAGTATCTTACTTTGCTTTACATTATATCTGTAAACACACAAACACACAAATTAGGTAAATATCTTTACAAATGAATATATGGGAGACAATGTAGCAAAAGTAACTTCTTTCAGATATATTCTGAATCAGGCTTATTTAGCAGTAAGGCAAATAGATCCCAGTACTCAACTTCTGTGTAACCATGTACAGGCTGGTGCTGTTGGATGTTAAATATTGCATCCTCTTTTAGAAGCCTGTACAGTTATCCATCAAAATCTGCTGTAAAATTTTATTGGCTGGATCCATAATACTAAATAAATGTTTTAGTAAATTAATTTAGCATTAAGAGGCTTAGTTTTTACTTTTAGTTTTACTGGGTTATACTTTGGTGTGATCTGACGCTTGTACCTGGCACTAAGATTCACTCTTAAATAATTTTATGTAATTTTACTTAAGTAATGTAAGACAAATTTCCTATCTGAGCTTTTTTAAAAGGCAACAGATGTAACAGTGTAACAGCAAATAGAATACATAGGGTGGTGAAGCATTATTTACTTAAAATGAAAAGTCAGGTAGATTTATTTCCAGTAAAATAGTGTTGTAAATATATCCTATTCATCCTTTCAGTACTATTTGCATGATATGTGACCAATTAATTTTCTACAACCTGCATCTTTGAATTCTAAATTAAGTGTTTAGTTTTGTACCCTATTAAAAAGCAATTAAATTAAAATGCTGTTCTTGTTTAAAAATAGTTTACTTTTGTTCTTTAAACTTTTTAATAACTCCAAATTATATGCCAGTCTCTTTTTTTATCACCCTGTAATCCCTGGCACTATCATATCAAAAAAACACCTTTCTAAAAGTTAAAATAGTGTCAATCCGGGAAGAGGGGGAATCGCAGTAAGAAGCCAGGAAATCACTGAGCAAGCCTGCTAATTATTCTTAATAGGCAAGATGAACACATTCAGCAACAAATGACTGCATCAGAGAAATGTCACTGAAAATTGACTTGGAATAGTGCTTTGGGTCTGAGCATCCATTTTTATATTATTGTCATTATCCTACTTATTATTTTTGCTCTTATTAGTGTTATTCACAGGGGACAAGAGGTTCTATTTTTATGAAATTTTACATTTGGGAGAGGGGGGGATTTGTTTTTTCCCCCCTTCAAAATCACAAAGTCACATATTCACATCCCATCAGTCATTGATGGTTTTACTGTCAGTTCATTTGTGTGAGTAGTAATTTCATTTGCTATTGGGTTGTCAAACCATGTGCTCTCTAAATGCAAAATCAATATCGATCGATATATGGAATCAAAAAACCCGTCTGTATTTGTATTAACTATTTCAGGTTTTAAGCCATTTTGGTTCATATCATATTTTAATCCTAATATTCCTGAGCAATGCTATCTGACATACTGTAAAAATATTTCACTTATTCTACATAGATAGTACTCTACATAGATAGATAAATCATCTGAATCTTTTAAAGTACAATGCAAAAAAATGAAACTACACTTCAGAAAAACATCATTTGCAATCTTTAATAAGAGAAATAAGGAGTTTGTATGGGTATATTTTGGAGAGTTTTATTGTTTGAGATAAAATATCCAAAGAGAAAGAAACTATGCCAAAATGAAATTTAGTAATCAACTGAACGTAAGATTTATATCTTTTAAATGAGAATAAATGTTGATCTGATTGTGAAGGTTCTATGCTACACAGTGTGCTTAAAAAATAAAAGTTGGGTGAACTTTCATAGAAAGTTTCACATTCATAGAACATATGAACATATGAATATGTTAAAAATATTTAACACATTCCTTAAGGTCATCTGCTGTCTGTTATTTACTCTCCTGTATTTCTATACATTTTTGCCCATGAAATTGAGAAAAAAAGAATAAGTTTTGGGTGCAATTAAATAATTCCATAATATAAATGTAGCTATTAAATATAGCTATGGAATTTTGTATGGAATTTTGACTAATCTAAAAAAAGTCCAGGTTGAAGCTGTGTGTGTTTAGAATATGGATTTTTGTAGTAATGCAAGTCACTTATAGTTCAGTAACAGTGGGATGTTTGTATGTGTGTAACCAGGTACAGGGCTAAATTCCTAAGGCATCTTATACCTAAATCAACATTATTGAAATTAATATTATTGAAAGGTGTTACAAGAACTAAATTTGAGAGCTTTATTGGCCTGTGTTCAATTAACAGGTGGGTGGGTGTTCAGTTACAATATTTAAGTCTTTTCCCCCCTGTGATTTAGATAATGTTATTTTACAGAATTCCATGAAATATTTTCAAAGGCAAATCTAAGCTACAGGGGCAAGTAAACATTAATATCGTCATTGTCATCATCACCATCATCATCATTTTTTTTATAAACCATTATTGATGAATATGTGTGACCAAAGAAATAAAATTTAAGCATTTTTCTAATAGTATTCTAATCAACATAAACTGCTAATGTTAGTGCAATCATGCCTACTGAATATTTAACAGTAGTCAGTAAGAAGTATAGATTTGTTTCTTTGGACTTGTACAAAATATTGTTGCTACTTTAGTAGAAATAGTTGGTGTATCTGCAAAGTTTGTTAGATAATATAGCTACTCTCTTGTCAGGCAATTCTGAACTAATTCAGTTCAAATTATTCAGGTTTGAAAATCAAATTTATTGCCAGATCATGTAATTTTAAATTCAAATGCCTAGAAATATTGAGAAAAAATAAGCTTCACTGGCTCAAGATTGATTCAGCCTTCCATCCCAGTATAGGACATTACCGTTTAATTTAAAATCTGGTTTCCATTAATTTTTTTCTAGTTTAGGTATTCATGAAATTGGGAAATTAGACCAGTTGTAAACATATTAAAGATTGAAATTTATATCTATTCTCCATCTGGGTGACTTTTGGTCATCTCAGTTTAGAGTATGCAATTGTACAGTGTAATGACATGCCTTGACAAGAATGATACTTTAAAGATTTGTATGTATGTATACACACACACACACACGCGCGCGCGCGCACACACACACACATTCTATCAAGGCAAGGACACAGAACTGAGTGCTGATCTTATGTTTAGTGCTACAACACCCATAATCTCTCACCAGGGAGCACCTGCAAACAGTAATCCAAATATCTAAGGGCATGCTAGATTATCAAGAAAGATTTTTATGTATATTTATTTAGAATAGGAATGGTGCAGCATATTTGAACTTTCTTAAAACCTGTTGTTACACAATAATCCTGATTCTTATGTCTGATTCTAGCTTTTTAATTTTTGTTAAGGTAATTATATTGGTGACAGGATAAATAAGCTTTTGAGCAACCTAGGCAAAAGGAAGATGATTAAGACATTTCTGAATGGCACTCATTCAGAATAGTCCATCAGTCTATTCAGTGGAATGCACATTCTGGTGCATTTATTTAATTATTTATAAATTTATATAGCCATCCATCTTACTAATGTGACTCTGCATATTGTTTTATAAACAAAACAAATCTTAACCATTAAAACAATTAATAAAATATAAATAAGTCTCACAATGGCGCAGTGGTTAGAATGCAGTATTGCAGGCTAACTCTGCCCATAGCCAGGGAGTGGATCTTCACTGGCTCAAGATTGATTCAGCCTTCCATCCCAGTATAGGACATTACCGTTTAATTTAAAATCTGGTTTCCATTAATTTTTTTCTAGTTTAGGTATTCATGAAATTGGGAAATTAGACCAATTGCAAATAATTCTTCTCACTACATCAGATCTCTTTAATGTAGACCATTTGAAATCAGAAATTAATTTACAAGTTTAAAACATTTTTTCCCACTGAAATGAAAACTGAAGCATACACCATTTTACAAAAACCATATGGAAAAGATGTCTCAAAGGTACTTATTTAAAAGGCAACTGAAGTATGGTCCCCCCCCCCCCTTGAGGAAGAAGAAGACATTTCTCTTCTCATCCAAGAAGCTTCATCTGTTCTGGCTGGCTGGGGGTGGGTGGATGGGATGGATGGAAGGATTAGTTCTGACTGTGTAAAGGATATATCAACTTAAAGGAAACATTTCTTCTTCCTTAAATGAAAAATGAGATAAAAACTAAGACAATACTTTCTAGCAAGACTCATATCCAAATGATTATGGTTCGTTACAGAGTCAGCCAGATATTTAGACTGGATTTGGTATTTTTAACTATCTATGGAGTCCTTTCCAAGAACCTTGGATAGGCAGATGTTATTAAAGATTTCATCACAGGATGTGATCAATTGCAAGGAAAGTTGCCTTTTGCAATTGACCAATGGTGGTTTTGTCAATGCCAGGGGTCTTCACATGGTGCTCCAGATCTTATGGAATTGCATCCAAAGCACCTATCACTATGGTACTATCTTTGCTTTCTTTTGCCACCATTCTTCTATTGGCAGGTATTTATATATTGTGATGTTCTCTAGTTCTTTCTCTTCTCTTCTGCTGTCTACAGGTACTGCTATGTCCACTATCGAGACTTTTTTGTCTTTCTTATTAACAATTGCTAAGTTTGGGGTATTATGTGGCAGGTGCTTGTGTGTAATGCCAATAGTATTTATTAGGCAAATTATATTTATTGCAAATCTTCCAGTGCAGCATTGTTGCTACTTTGTCATGTGATTGTTTGTAGTCAGTTTGTGACAGCTAAGTAGGTGGTCCACTGTTTCATCAGCTTTTTTTTTTTTTTGGCAAAGGTGGCAATTGCTGCTTTCTCAATTCTGGCTTAGTATGTTGGTGTCATTGTTCTTATTACTATTACATTTGAATAATTAATGCTATCCTGCTTTTATTTCATCTAGAAACTACACAGATCTAGGCCTACTTAATTTCAACAAAGTTGCTGGGTTTTGTGCCTTTGGTCTAGAACTTACCTATAGGCAAATTGGAATACATGCATACACTGTAATCAGCAAACCAAGGAATTAAAGTTCAACAAGATTTCCTTAAGATTTTTCCATGTATATACATGAGTGTACATATACATGTAATTAATTACAATTTTCAAGAGTCCTTTTGTGTTGAAAAGGCTTACTTGATTGGAACATATTTACAGATAATTCTTAACTTATGTTATAGATGTATGTGATATCATCACAAGAAATAAAAAAGTTGGAGCGTTCAGAGCTAAAGCCATCTCAAGCAGGTAAGATGTTTCATATTCTTCACAACTATTATTTTATATTACTACTCTTAAAATGAAATCAAATGCTAGCTTGCTTGAAAACTTGCTTGATCCTCATTCAAAATCAGATTTATCAAGCAAAAAATATAAATTAATTGTGCAATATATATTGACTATGCATATCTATGTGCATCTATATGATTTTCTTAAGTTCTGAAAAGTGAATTTACAAAAACATTAGCTTTACTTTGTGTATGTTTTGCAAGGTGTGAATTATGTCAGCTAAATGTAAAACATTTGTATACATAATGAGGAACTATTATTGTTAAGGACAGACAATATATAAACTTTGTTTATATATTAATATTTTACGTATCTATCCGCTAACTGAATACAAATTATGTTTGATAATTTGAACTAGGGAAAGAATATTTCTCTGTTTAACTGTACCCCATGAAGAAACAAACATAGCTCAGGGATTGCTTAATCCATGCATTGCATCCCAAAGGCAATCCCAAAACTTTCAAGATAAATCTGGAAAAAAAATCTATCCATAATCTGGAAAACTGCTGCCAATTCCTGTAGACATTATTTTTTAGTTAAATCAATAATATAAAGCAGTTTCCTTGGGTTTTATTTTCCTATCTCTAAGTGATTACACAAGGATATTGGCTAACATGATCCTGGCCTCTAGGCCATTGTTCCTATTAGAATAGAATAGAATAGAATAGAATAGAATAGAATAGAATAGAATAGAATAGAATAGAATAGAATAGAATAG
>JANHZT010008328.1:22346-33369 GCA_032468215.1 Stegonotus admiraltiensis | reverse complement strand
GCTCCTGAACACCCCAACGACCAGAAGCCCTCCCATCGCCGACACTGAGCTCATTTAGAAGCCGCCATCTTGGAGCACGTGCAGGGTTCTATTCTATAAAGAACAGTTGTTAGAATTGTCTAGTTTAATGAAAAGAAGGACTAGGGGTGACATGATAGCAATGTTTCAATATCTAAGGAACTGCCACATAGAAAAGGAAGGTCAACCTATTCTCCAAAGCACCTGAACGCAGGACAAGAAGCAATGGATAGAAACTAATCAAGGAGCAAAGCAACCTAGAACTAAGGAGAAATTTCCTGACAGAAGAATTAATCATCGGAACGACTTGCCTCCAGAAGTTGCAGGCACTCCAACACTGAAGGTTTTTAAGAAGAGATTGGACAGCTATTTGTCTGAAAAAGTATAGGGTTTCCTGCCTGAGCTGGGGGTTGGACTAGAAGACCTCCAAGGTCCCTTCCAACTCTGTTAGTCTGTTATTTTGGGGGATGGCTGTTTGCATGAGGTCCCAGTCATAGTTACTACAAAACATATGAACTTCCAGTAGCAAAACTCCTGTTTTCTACTTGCAACTTTCTGAATTTTTGTATTCAGGTTGCTATTTGTATTATATTACTTTATATAATTATAATATGCCATTCAGAGTCTTGAAGTAGCATATAAAACCCAGTTAAGAAACACCGCACATAATCACTGATAAATCCTCAACCCTCAAATTTTTAACTAAAATACTGTGAAAAAAAATGTCATCCAAGGATAAATCAACTCTCACATTTTAATTAAGTCATGTTTTAATTAGACACCTTGTATGTTTTAATTTTCCCAATTGGCTTATCTGCTTATTTTTCATAGTATTTCAATTCAAAATTGGAGGGTTGGCTTATCAGTGGATGGATTTATCTGGGATTATATACAGGTGCTTTAAAAAGGGATTACTTTTTTATACTTACAGATAACTCTATCTGTGGATAAGCCAGACCCAATTTTGTCAATGTTTTGGAACCTAAACATGTCAGCTTATTCACAAACACTGTATAAAACAAGGGTCTCCAACCCCATATCCGTGGACCAGCACCGGGCCAGAAACCGGGCCATACAAACAAGCAAAGCCCCATCCATCGGATGCAAGCAGCATGCAAAACCACGCCCCCTCCAGCCCACAGAAAACCTCCCTCCACAGAACTGGTCCCTGGTGCCCAAAAGGTTGGAGGGCACTTACCGTATATAGAGCATAAGGGAAATGTCACTTGGACACTTCAGCAATGCAGTTTTCATCCATTGATCTATTTTTGGATTTCAGCTGACAGGCAGTCATTGTGGGAAGGTGAAGCTGAAAAGATGAGCTGGCTATAGTTTGGCTAGTGACTGTCAGTGAATGCAAAATCTGCAGTGGATCACCATCAGACCACAGTTTGAGAATTAGAATCATAGAATTGCAAGGATGGAAGAGACCTTGGAGTTCTTCTAGTCTAACCCTCTGCCAGAGGCAGAAGTCCTTCTACCACCCTGGACAAATGTTGTCCAGTCTGTTCTTGAAAACCTCCAGTGATGGAGCACCCACAACTTCTGGAAGCAAGTCATTCCACTGATTAATTGTTCTCAGTGTCAGGAAATTCCTCCCTATATCCAGGTTGGATCTCTCTCTGATGAGCTTCCACCCATTGCTTCTTGTTCTACATTCTAATAAAAATGAAATAGATTCCAGATGTCTGTGGTTTCCCACCCTTGGCCTAAAAAATCAAATCTGGGATTAGTTTGGCCAAGTTAATCAAGTTCTTCAGTAATTCTTTTGCTGCAACTTCCAACACAGTGAATGCTACGTTATCCTGATTTCACAGAGTGAGAATGCTTTATTAGTGCATTCATTCCGATTAGCATTCTTATTTTCTCTTTTTCAGGACATAAGTTTCTAAGGAAAAATGCATCCAATGAAAAATCCATCAGCTTTGATGCACAAAAATTGGCAAATAAGAAACAGTAGCATTCTGACAATCTCATAGGATCCTAAACTTGTATTCAGTACTGTGAATTTAAGCCAAATTCAGATTGGTTTGCTAGCCATACCTACTGTATTTTTAATTTTTATTTTATAAAAGGTTACTGTCTGAGTACCTTATACAAAAATTTCTTAAACTTGTTTGCTAAATTACTTTCCTCCAGTCCTGGGTGAAAACTAGGAGGGTTAAAAGTGGTTTTGAACTGCTTTTTTTCTTTTTTCATACATTTCTGAGGCCTCAAGTACCATAAGCTTGTTTTTTAAAACCAAAATCCAGAAGCTAGAAATTTTGAGCAGGGCACTCAAGGAAAGAAAAGTCATTCATCATTTTTTTAAAGAAAAAAACCCTATTATGATGGATTCAACTGCCACATTACAGCTAATGAGTAATGTGAAATAAAACATAATTACTTGAATGTAACAAATTTTTCTAAAAAGGCTTGTGTCCATAGAAACCCCAGCAAAGCCAACAGATTTATTTCAAAGAGAGGGAGGGAGGAAGAGAGAGGGAGAGGGAGAGGGAGGGAGGGAGAGAGAGAGAGAGAAATACCACAGTCATTTGCTAAAGAATTGAATGCTAGGTATGTGTAGTATAATTTAATCAAAAAGTCATTGCTATCTTCTCTTGATAGCAGCACCTCTTTAGGGGATCCTGAGATCATCAAGCCCATCCTGAATATTGATGATCAGGCCAAATTGAATATTGTATGCAAGTGTGCGTAATGGGCTCTAATCTCCATAGAAGCCTTAACTGGTCAAGGGGTAATTTTAGAGAATCATAAGAACAACTAAACTCGATCATCATCAGGATTAATGCGGTTCATGTTGGGCCCATAATTGTTTGGGGATTGACCAACTTTCCATAATTAGTGGCTTAATTAATGGCTTAAAGCCTGGTTATTTGCAAGACCACCTTCTGCCGCCAATGGCCTCCCACAGACCGGTTCGGTCACACAGAGAGGAACTCCTAAGGGTGCCGTCAGTCAAGCAGTGTCGGCTGGCGACCCCCAGGGGGAGAGCCTTCTCTGTCACGACACCTGCCCTCTGGAATGACCTGCCCCCAGGGATATGTATGATTTCAGATCTTCGGACCTTTCGTCGGGCCCTCAAAACTCATTTGTTCCAGCTTGCTGGTCTATCCTAATCCACATAGGGTAGTTTTTAATTTTTGTATTTGTGTTTTATTGGGGGTGTTTTAAATTGTAGGGCCAAACTATTTAATATTTTTAATTGGGTTTTAACTTTTGTATGGGTTCTTTTTATTGTGGCTGTGCACCGCCCTGAGTCCTGTTGGAGAAGGGCAGTATAGAAATTGAATGAATAAATAAATAAATAAATAAGCTATCCCATCCCAAGCTTTAAGAGAGAAGCTGTCTCCCAGAGGATATGTCCCCTGTGAGAACAGGGCTTATTGGGAAACTCTACCTCTTGATTCCTTGTCTTTTTGACCTCCCTATCAGTGGTGGGATTCAAATATTTTTACTACTGGTTCTGTGGGTGTGGCTTGGTGGGCGTGGCAGAGGAAGGATACTGTAAAATCCCCATTCCCTCCCGACTCCAGGGGAAGGTTACTGCAAAATCCCCATTTCCTTCCGATCAGCTAGGACTCAGGAGGCAGAGAATAGATGGGGGCAGGGCCAGTCAGAGGTGGTATTTGCCGGTTCTCTGAACTACTCAAAATTTCTGCTACTGGTTCTTCAGAACTGGTCAGAACTGGTGCTGAATACCACCTCTGCTCTTTATATGACCATATTTAGCCACTGCAGGCTTTTCAGGCCAAACAGACAAGAGACGTAAAAGGCAAAAAGGGTGTACTGTACTCTCGGCACTCTTTGCTGTGACAGGAAATAATCCCTTCTTCCCCATCTGTGCCGCATTGGTGTTCGTGTCTTGCTGGTAAGCAGGGGTAGCCGCTCTCAAGGCCAGCCTCCACCAAGGAAGAGAAATCCTGGCAGAAGAATGAGGACGGAAAAGAAAAATGAGCAGACAACAACAGGATCTTCTCTCTTGTTTCCCCGCCCCCACCCCCTTATTGTGTTCCAGAGGCATACTTCTGAGGCCAAGTGTAAGGTCAAAAAGCTTGTAGAAAAGAATGATTTCAATTATAAAATGGGTTTTCTTAATGTAGAAAAGTGAAATACAAGCTGTATATAGACAGACTCATGTCTAAAAACAGCTAATTTTTTTGCTAGGCTTCCCTGGACATGATGTGATAGTTGATATGTTGGCTTCAGATCCAGCATGATTACGAATCCAGATCAGGAGGTGTTCCCTTAAGCTTCCCTTGATGTCCACCTTATTTTGAAAATGCTGTTTCTGGTGTTTCTCTTCTCCTTCCCTTAAACCAAGTGGAGATCCCCCCAGACAGAACTAATTCTTCATTATATACTTTCATGCAAAAAAATTCTTTAAAAAAATATTTATTGATTTTTCCAACATTTAAAACAGCAAACACAAATTTACATTTATAACAGCTTTTCCATATCGGTATCAATATCTTTCGTAACATTCATATTTACCAAAAAATCCACTTCTATATATCACTATCCTAAGTTATATCCTTATTTTAACATCTTATAAGGATATATACTATATCCTTATAGTAACATCTACTCACAGATCGATATCATATAATTCTTATAAAATTTACAATCTATATATTATAGTTTTACAGCTTATAGCTTAAGTTTTACATTTACTCTCAAGCCAGGAGTACCATCTATTCCAAATTTGATAGTACTCGGTTTCTTCCCTCTCCTTCATTTCCATAGGCAGTCTATCCATTTCTGCGAATTCATAAATTTTCCTTAGTATAATTTGGTCTGGAAGAGTATCTGTTTGTTTCCAATTCTGTGCTAGAAAATGCACAAAACTTCTTGCAGCAATATTTTGACAGAGGTATTGACTTAGAAAATAATTACAACCCTAACCTTCTGAGCTTTCCCACACATTATTCACATAACCCCACATTGATCTAGGCTTGGCCCAGTAAGAGCAGAATCTCTCTTCAAGGAAAGCTTAAGGTGAAAATATTGGTGGATTTTGGCTGGAAAGCGGCATAAGCTTTATAAACATTTTAAATAAATAAATATGAGTTTATAGTTTTACAATTTCACAATCATGCAGTTGGAAAACTAAATATTTGGACAAAAAGGTCTTATGGTTTCTTTAATTTTTTTTTTTTGGCTTGGTAAATAGTTACATTTTGTGGTTTAAAGTAATGTTGAAAACGAAAGCTTGCAAGCTACTTTAACCCCAAATGGCCCACCTTAGGCTGAAGTTAAAGTTACATTTTATATTGCTCACGTTTCACGAGGGTTTTTAAAAATTTATATTCAACCAATAAAACACCTGCCTAATTTTATAAGCTCTACCAAAGAAATAAAGTGTAGGGAACACCTTCCCCACTATTGGATCCCTTTGGTTACTTAAGAAAAGATGCTTTTGAATGCAAATGAGAACTGGATCATTAACTGGAAATTAAAATCAGACACTAATTCCCAAGTACTCCGATTAGAGTCAGCCTCTGCTGAAATGTATAACACTTATTTTATAGCTTACAAGGGGAGCATTTGAGTGAAATATAAAATTAATTCTTTTCCTCTTTTTTTGAAAAGAGAAGTCAACCCTGAATTCCAGTTTGTAACTTTATGTGCCCATCGCTTGAATGAAATACAAAGGTGTGTGAAAAGAAAATCCTACGTGGGTCAGGAGGATTTCACAAGAACATCTTGCCAACATTAATGTGCTCCAGCTTCTTCTCTTCTTGGTCCTTTCCCCTTTTTGGCTCACACCCAGAGAAGAAGAATTGTTTGCCAGGGCCAGCTTATATTTATTTTCTTTCTTTGCCATCCCTTTTATTGCATGACTAATGTCTGCTTCTTTGCTTGATGAGAAAAAGAGGGGGGGGGGAATGCAAGCAGCTGCCTTTATTTATTTAATTTTAGAGTTGGAAGTTGTCTTTGTTTCCAGCAGTGCCAGTGTGACCCAGGTGGTAATACACCTGCCACTCAGGCTGGTGCCAAAAAGCAGATGGAAAGAATGCCAGAAGCAATAAGATTCAGTGTGACAACTAGAGGAAGGGCAGAAGGCAACTAGAATCCTCTTGTTTGAAAACACCAGCAAACAAAAATATGCCATATGAAATCAAAAGCTCTAGTTGAGGAAAGAGTCAGCCACAAGCAGTCCTGGACCCACCTTAAAATGGAACATGCAAAAAGTATCCAAGAATGTATCTGAATGGTCAAACAATTGGCAACTTCAAATCTCTGCTAACAAATGCTCAGTCCTGCACATTGACAATAGAAATAAGAACATCAAATATTTGCTGGCTGGAAACGATCTAAAAGTTGACCCACACTCTGTCAAGGACCTAGGAATACTCACTTCAAAAGATCTAAGTCTCAGAGCTCACTGTAACATCATTGCAAAAAAGGCATTAAGAGTTGTCAATCTCATTTTATGAAGTTTTCTCTCTGGTAATGCTGTACTTCAAACTAGGGCATATAAAACCTTTGCCAGTCCTATACTCGAATACTGTTCACCTGCCTGGAATCCTCACTGTATTTCAGACATCAATACATTAGAGGGGGTCCAGAGATATTTTACTAGAAGACTACTCAAATCTTCTGCTTGAAATAAAATTCCCTATACCACCAGGCTTGAAATTTTAGGTCTAGATAGTCTCGAACTATGCCGTCTACATTTCAACCTATGTTTAGTTCATAAGATTATTTACCAAAAAGTCCTATCTGTAGATGAGTTCTTTAATTTCAACCGTAATAACACAAGGGCTGTCAATAGATTCAAACTCAATGTAATTCGCTCTAATCTTGATTGTAGGAAATATGACTTCTGCAAAAGAGTAGTAAATGTCTGGAACACTCTACCTGATCATGTTGTTAGTCTCGCTAATCCCCATATGTTTTACTTAAACTGTCTACTGTGGACCTGTCATGTTTCTTAAGAGGTCCCTAAGGGGGCGTGCATAAGCGCACCAGCATGCCTACCGTCCTTGTCCTAGTGCCCCCATTGATATGTAATCATTCTATGTGTTTATGGCTAGGTTTTGCCTATTTATATCCTTTTATTTGTACCAATTTTTTATGTGTTCATGGCTATGTCTATACTGTTACTTGTTTCCTTGTACTTGTTGATGAATAAACAAACAAACAAACAAACAAACAAATAAATAAATAAATATACATGCATTGCATCAAATATTAATCACAGTAAATTCTCAGTAGCCTTCTTTGTCTCCCTAAGTCGTCCATAAGTGGAGTTTCTCTGTGTGAGGAGATGCAAACTTATTTTCTTTTCCATTCCATCTTGGAGACTAACATTTTGATCTGAATTTTGATTGTCCAAAGAATCTAAGAAGTTAGGAACATAATTTAATCTGTTCTGTACTAACAACATTGGGATCTAAAAGATCTCCAGAAAAGTAATGACAAGTCAAAATCCAGAATCAAAATGAAATGAATTGTTTTTTTGTTTTTTTTGAATCTGTGATGCCTTCAAAATGTCTTGATTCTTTGTTATTTCTACTTCATTTCCTTTCTCATGTTTCTTGCTCCATTTTTTGGTTTTATATTAGCCACATGTAGGATGCAGAATAAAAGCATGCAGTCTATTTACCATGGTGTCCAAGAACTGGGGTGTTTTCATCAAATTATTGGGTATACATGAAGGCCATGAAACTCACCCAGAGCAGCTGACTTTGGGAGATATTACACTATGAATTTTCTAACCCATTGTTTTTATCCAACTTTCAGCTTATCAGCAATTCTATTTCCTGCCCCACATTCCGGCAGATGTCTGTCCTTGAGAAGGGCATAACAGCTTTGTAAATATACCTCTACATGGAATCTGTGTAGTGGTTCAGGAACTGTTTCCTATGAAATCGTTGATATTTTGCAGCTGAGTTGCTGCTGTTTTAACTTTCTTTTTTGAAACTGACCAGTCTTTCCTTGTTCATTTTGCAGGTTTGAAGCTCTGGGTGAATGTATAACCATATCCCAAACTGTTGAATGACTCCTGAGTCATTCTGAGTCCTCTGCCACAAAGAACTTATTTTCCAAAGCACCAGAAAGCAAGACAAGAAAAAATGGATGGAAACTAATCAAGAAGAGAAGCAACCTGGAACTAAGGAGAAACTTCCTGACAGTGAGAACAAGCAACCAGTGGAATAGCTTCCTTCAGAAGTTGTGGGTGCTTCATCACTTGAGATGTTTTTGAGTTACCACCTTTAAAGCGCTCCATGGCTTAGGGCCTGGGTATCTATGAGACTGCCTTCTGCTGCCAATAGCTTCCCACCGGCCAGTACGCTCGCACAGAGAGGGGCTCTTCAGGGTGGCATTGGCCAGACTATGTTGGCTGGCGACTCCCAGGGAGAGAGCCTTCTCTGTGGCGGCACCCGCCCTCTGGAACGACCTGCCCCCGGAGATACGTATGATCCTGGACCTTCGGACTTTTCGCCAGGCCCTTAAAACTCACTTATTTCACCTAGCCAGGCTGGCTTAATCCCACCTTTGGTTTTAATTTGTAATTGATTTTATTGGGGTGTTTTAAATTGTGGGCCAAAATTATTTAATATTTTTTAAATTATTTAAAATTTTGTATGCTATGTTTTATCTTGGCTGTTCACCGCCCTGAGTCCTGTTGGAGAACGGCGGTATAAAAATCAAATCAAATAAATAAATACATTTTAAAGACAAAACTGGACAGCTACCTATCTTAAATGGTATAGGGTCTCCTGCCTGAGCAGGTGGTTGGACTAGAAGACCTCCAAGATCCCTTCCAGATTTATTCTGATTGATTGATTGAGTAGCTTCATTGTTTATAGTTTCCTAAAAAAACATTATATGACTGCCCAACTCACGGTGACTCCAGAAATAAAAACCCAATACAAAACCCAATAACCCCCCACCCCCACCCCCTGCCAACAACAATCAAGCCAACCACTTGAGAGCTCTTTAGCACCCTGGTATCCCCAAGCCCCTTGACAAAATCATGTCTTAAGGGCTTTTCAAAGGAGAGTCAGAATGGGGGCTAATCTTATTTCCTCAGGGATGACATTCCACAGGAAGGAAGCTACTATGGGGAAGGTCCTCCTTCTTCGTCCCACCAGATGTACCCCCTTTAAAACTGGCACCAGTGACATATCCTGCCTCCCTACTCTGGTGGGGTCAGGTCGATATAACTTGGAAAAGACAGTCCTTCAAATAAGGACCTTCCTAAAGGTTTTAAATAAAAGAAGGAAGAGGCTTAAGCCTTGTGGTGCTCCATAATGGTGCGTCCAAGGGCTTCTTTGTGTCTTGAGGATTGATTCAGGAAGGACTGGAATCATTGTGAAATGTTGTCCCCAATTTCCAACCCTTGCAGACAGCTTGTAGTCAGGAGCCCTGGTAGTACAGTGGACTAAAACACTGTTATCAACATCTGCTGCTTGCAATTACTGCAAGTTCAAATGTCACCAGGCTCAAGGTCGACTCAGCCTTCCATCCTTTCTAAGGTGAGTAAAATGAGGACCCAGATTGTGGGGGCAATAAGCTGACTTTGTATAAATATACAGAAGTATGAAGGATATTGCTTAACGCATTGTAAGCCACCCTGAGTCTCCGGAGAAGGGCAGCATATAAATTAAAGCAAAAAAAAAATGTATTAAAAGTTGTGGAGAGTTTCAGTGATTTAATACGGTGATCTCATTAACTAAACCCCACCACAGACCATCAATGCAGTTCTAATTTCTTTTCCCATGCCTGAGTTTGATTTAAAGTGTCCAGATTATCCACGTCTTCCAAAGGTTTTTGCACCTGCCATCTGCTCAACATCCTTCCCTTAAAAGGAGATGTTGGAGAATGTATGACCCAAATAGAGTGGGTCAAGCTCAGCCCTTATGGAATGGGCACTCAAATGCCCTCTTCAAAGTTATTAGCAACTTCCTCCTGCAATAAAGTGTTCAAAATAGCCCAGACTTTATATTCCTGTCCCGTCCTGGATCACATATACTACCCAACTGGGGCAAAGCATCAAATATAGACAAAGATAGAACTGAGCGATTATGTTCATTTCCTCAGAATCAATAGGTTCAAATTCTTCCCAGGTAATATCATAAGACATATTTAGCCTCTGTCTGGTTAGCTTACAATTCTAAACAAGCAGGAATGATTTTGTCCACAAAATGATCCATATCACAATAGCTTTTCCAACTTGCCCTTATCTAAAAGGAGACTTTAGAAAGAGCTGTTGGAGAGCACTCCACGGATATGCTAGGAGGATGAACTAATTCCACTTTCCCATCCTTACCACCATGGTATAAGGCTGAATTTTGGTTCACACTTGTGCCCGGTCAGACTCACTCATAGTCTTTGAATAGTATTGCCCCAGGCAAGTCTTTTGGTGCTTTGACTCTTCGAACTCCTCAGAGGACCAAAGAACTGCTGTTGAAGGACAGACTTGTTATCCCGTTATCTGCTTATAGAATAACAATCGATCTTAGGAGCAGGTTGTCTTTTAGACTGCTTGTTCAATTACTTTTCAGAATGAAACCTGTTTGTATTTATTATCTTAAAGGATTATTGGTTTGTTGTTACATGCTTTTATTAATTTCTTGTTAATATAATCAAGAGAAATCAATAAGTCCATTTCTTTACATAGCTGTATTGATATATTAGGATCCAAATGAAGTAAAGAAGATTTATCCCAATTTATCTTACAACCAGAATGTTTTCCAAAATATTGTGCAACCTCTATAAAATTAGCCAAAGAGGTAGAGTATGGATTGAAAATTGCCAAATGATCATCATCGTACAGAAATAATTTATACTCACACTCTGCCAATATAATAACCATCATATCCAAAGATTGCCTTACCATGGTTGACCAAAGGTTCAAGGATTAAATTATAAAGCAAGGGCAAGTACCACAAAGCAGTACCACATTGAACTTAAACTGAAAAGAAGGACTAGGGGTGACATGATAGCAGTGTTCCAATATCTCAGGGGCTGCCACAAAGAAGAGGGAGTCAAG
>JANHZT010008326.1:28800-39252 GCA_032468215.1 Stegonotus admiraltiensis | reverse complement strand
CTGTTTCTCCCCATCCAGACCCGCACGGCCTCCAGACACCGGGACATCACTTCAAGGGCATCGTTGGGGTGGTTTGGCTATGTCCACTGTGAGATGTTTTAAACTAAGTAATAAAACTACTTAACCTCTTTTAGATTTGCATGTCAATACACCAGTCAGAACAGGATCAAAACCTATGAAGAATTTCATATTGCACTTTTTAAAGGAAAGGCTTACTGGTGTAAAACACTGTTTTTCAATCCCATCTCAGTATTTCTAGGCTTTGGAATGACGAAATGACTCACGATAGCTGAAACTTTGTGAATGAAAGCCAACTAGTATTAATCTTTTCCCGCAATGCCCAGCTCTTTTGCACATAATCTTAGTCATGTAGGGCAGCAGTGAGATTAGTGCTGGCCAGTGCCCTAAATGATCTAAGAGCCATTTTATGCCCTAATTTTCCTCACCATGTGTGTTCCAGGTAGATTTGAAATATAGTTCCCAAATTTTCCATTTCTCGCCAGCAAAAAGTTCTAGTTTGACCCCGATTGAAAAACAGTACATTGGGAAAAGCTGAGTAGTTTGAGGTTGTAAAATTCTAGCCTGTACCAGCTCACGCTACAGTGCTTTTCCCACCTGTGAAGCTTCTTCAGTGTTGTAGACACAGAAAAGAAGGCGATTCTTCCTGACTGACATTCACAAGAGGAGTTGATGCAGTTTCAGCTCCACACCTCAATCTGAAATCCATCTAAAGGAAGTCTAGATTAATAATTAACCCATTCATCCAGGGTCTTTACATTGGTATTTCTACCACCTTGTTCAATACTTTCCTCAAATGGTTATTCAATATGGTTAGATCAAGTTGTTTTCTTTAGGAGATGCACCAGCACCTCCTCCAAGGCAAAATGTATAATCCTTCTTGTCAAAGATTCATTTCTTACTTTTGAAATGTGCATACCCGATTAGTTCCCTATAGGTGCCATATAATTAATAGATCCAACCCATAGGTGCCAGCTAGAGTTTATATTGTCCATAGGATTTTAAAAAAAATCTGAACTAACCTTGAAAAATATTACCCAGTCACCCCAAATCTCCTGTCATATCTTCCTTCGCTAATCACTGACAATTTTTCTTCCAGATCCATAGCATTTCCTGTAGTATTCCTCCCTCTCTGTTCCCACATCCAAATACCCATGCAACAGCTATTTGTCACTGACATATGATTTGTCCTTTCCTAATTCTTATCTCCTAAATTTTATAAATTACAGGCCCAGCAATCCCTGCTCCTCTCAGAAATCAGTGTTCTCAAGATACTTCAACTTGCACTTTCAATACTTCCTCTGTGTCTCATCCAAAGAGTAGAGCTCTTAAACCTGGCTGTAACCTTTGGTAGTTAAAGGTAATGCTCCATAGTTGGAGCCTAAGAGATAATAAAAAGCAAATTGGTCTTGATTCCCCAATTTAAGCTCAGAAGAAATGCATCACACACCGTAATCAAGAGATTTCATTTCATTTATTTATTTATTTGTTAATCAAATTTATATAGCTGTTCATCTCAAGAGAAGGTGATAGAGCCAGGAAAGGAGATGGAAGTAACTCTTCTGCATTTTTGGTATCACTTATCTTTCTCAACCTTGTCCCTTTTTTCCAGCCTGTATTTATTAAGATGAATAAACTCTGTATCCGTATATACCAGAAGGCTATCTTTTGTTGAGCCATTCCTCACAGAAAAAAAAAATTCTCCATTGATATGACTGCTCCTTATTGATCTGCCCCACAAGGGGCACATAATATTAGTGGCTCTGAGCGTCTGTGATTCTGAAAAGTGTTTTTGACTCTGAAGCAAATCCCTATCCTCAGATCTCTGTGATTAAGGGTTGGTCATACAGTAGAAGGATAATGAGCTATTGAAGTGAAGTGTGAGAGGAAAATGGATGTATTACTGTTTCTTGTGTCTTTAGGGTACCACCACCACCTCTTCATCTCTTTTTCCCTTTTGGTACTGTCCATGGGGTTTTCATGGCAAAGATACTGGAGTGGGTTGCCATTTCCTTCTCCAGTGGATCATGTTTTGTCAGAACTGACCTGTCCGTCTTGGGTGTCCCTACAGCATAGCTCATAGCTTCATTGAGCTACGCAAGCCCCTTCGCCACGACAAGGCAGTAATCCATGAAGGGGTTGTACTTTCTAGTCTTTGATAAATTAAATTCTGTGTTCCTGTTGCTACTCTTGGCTCAGAGGTACCATTGAATTTGGACTGGTATTTGCAGAAACAGGTGCTGGGGTAGTGAGATTTGTTTTTTCCATAATTCTATACTGGAGATTCTGTGTGTATTCAGAAACTTTCAGAGCTACATTTGGCTTACCCTCTTCCTCTGAGAACAAGCCAGCTATGAAGTCCAAACAGATTATATATGGGAGGCATTACTGTCCCAGAGCATCGCTGTTAAAAACAAACAAACTTTCTTGGTTTGTGTAAACAGGTTTGATCAGAAATTACTATAGAACAACCCCTTTTAGTGTAATGTTTCTGAATTGTGAGTTATTGGAATACTTATTGAAATTATTGTCTACTTTTGCCCTTATATATGTTGCATAAATTAGCCCTTGCCTCAAGGAAATTGAGAGTATACAACACATGTACACATGCATTCATGCAAAGAAGAGCAACTGAGATGATTAAAGGCCTGGAGATTAAAACATATGAAGTACGGTTGCAGGATTTGGGTTTGGCTAGTCTAGAGAAAAGAAGGACTAGGGGGCACATGATAGCAGTATTCCAGTATTTGAGAGGCCGCCACAAAGAGGAGGGCGTCAATTTATTTTTCAAAGCACCAGAGGGCAGGACAAGAAACAATGGATGGAAACTAATCAAGGAGAGAAGCAACCTGGAATTGAGGAGAAACTTCCTAATAGTGAGGACAATTGACCAGTGGAGTAGCTGGAGGTTTTTAAGAAGAGACTGGACAGTCACTTGTCTAAAATGGCATAGGCCAGGTCTCCTGCTTGAGCCAGGGGTTGGATTAGAAGACCTCCAAGGTCCCTTCCATCTCTGTTCTGATTCTGAGTTAAATGGAGAATGACCTTATTTTACTGATCCAGACTATTGTGGAGGCAACTGCAATGAAGAAGCCTACTAAGGCTGATCAGCTCCTTGTTTATAGACTTCCTTATACAGGTAATCCTGGGGTTATAACATTCATTCAGCAACCATTCAGATTTGGCAGCACTGAATGAATGATACTTAGAACTGGTTCTCAGAGCTCTGGCTGTTGCAGCATCCTGATTGACATGTGATCACAATCTGGTGACATCCCACAAGCAAAATCAATGGGGAAATTAAATGTGAGATCCTTGTTTAATGACCTGTGCCATCTTCAGTTTATGATGGCAACTGGGACTGTTGGAATTACCACTAAGTGATGCAGTCATGTGACATTGCACTTTACAATGGCATCAGTGATGGAGATTATGGTCCCAATTGCTCTCCTAACCTATACTCAAGATGTTTGATTTCATTAGTGTTTTACTTGTGTGGCAATCTGTGCCTGCAACATTGTTTGCACATAGGCTTTTCCACTACAGATGGGCATTCTAATGTATGGACATCTGGTGGCAGTATCATGGTAATTCTTTCTTCAACACAGAATGATTGTCATAGTTCTGCCACTACATGCTCAAATTTCATATGATGCCTTCCTACATGCAAATAAGACATGAAAGTTTCTGCTTACTTCTCTGTAATAAATGTAGAGCAATGCCTGTGGCATACCATGAAAAGGCTCTAACATGTTACCATAGGAGATGGCTATAAAACATGATCTATGGCAGCAAAGAATTTAAAGTTTTGTGGCATCCTGGAGAGTGTTTAATTGCATTTGTGTTTCATTACAACACTGTCTCTTTTTGGCTAAATTTATTTTAACTAATTAGTTTGAAATGTCAGAGTAGTATTTCAGATGACAGAAATGCACATTATCTCATATAGTGGATAACCCTAGTGAAAAATAGTTATTGTGGCATTTGATCTAATTAAGCATTTTTAAAAGATTTCCTGGACATTTCTAAAAAAAATACTTGAATGGGATTGTATTTCTCATATTGCTACACATACATTAGTGGCTTTTTAGATGGATCAAAATAAGGTATTATAATTATAAATTAGCTGGGGATACTATCTGAAAGATAGTATAGATCACGGCTGTCAAACTTATGGCGTCACATGGCTGTCATGTGACATTTTGCGATTTTTCCCATTCATGGACCTGGGGTGGGCGTGGCCTGCAACTGATGCATCTAGCCCAGTGATGGCTAACCTTTTTGCCATTGCGTGCCAAAAGCGGGGGGAGTGCGGTGAAGGTCACACGCAGGCATGCCCACATCCATAATTCTATGCGGCCCGCCCCCCATGCTCTCCCCGCTTTTGGCACGTGATGGCATGATGGGCCCGATAGGCCCATTTTTTGCTCTCCCCAGGCTCCAGAGCCTTTCTAGGAGTCTGGGGAGGGCAAAAACTGCCTTCCCCATCCCCACAGAGGCCCTCTGGAGACCAGAAACAGTGTGTTTCCTGACTTCTGGTGGGCCCAAAAGGCCCGAAAATCAGCTGGCTGGCGGACACATGTGTGCCGGAGCTGAGCTCGCGTGCCCACCAATTTGGCTCTGCGTGCCACCTGTGGCACCTGTGCCATAGGTTCGCCATCACGGATCTAGCCCATGGGACGCCAGTTTGACACCCCTGGTATAGATGATCCTTAAAAACCCATAATAGGTATACAGTATATCACAGAAGAGAATAAGGATGGACATTTCTATCCCACTTTACTTCCAATGACCTTAAAGTCCAATCTCTTTGATAGTTCAATCTCTTAACCCACTTCTCCATTTTAGCTTCTCAATCTAAACCACCCAGTTGTGACTATTCCTGGATTGGGGGTGCTGCTCATTGTCATATACATCCTAGTCACATCAGAGTTGGATTACTGCAATAATTTGTATATGGGGCTGCCCTTGAAAAGCATTTGAAGCTTCACTTGGTCCAGAATTCAATACCGCTTTGAGTATATCACAATATGCCTATGTAATACTGCTGTTAAGTGAGCTGCATTGGCTTCTAGTAAGCTTCCAAGGGTAATTCAAGGAATTGGTTGTCAGTTTCAAAGCCCTGTGTGGCACAGTTACTTGTGGTTACCTTTTTGTCTGCATTTTTGTCTCATATTTTAAAATGAAACAAGGTTTTTTTGACATGGCTCTTTTGGCTGCTCATGTGACTGTTACATGCTACCAATGTGACTATTTAGCAAGTTCTTCTTAAAACAGAAGATGCTTGAAGAGATGTGAGACTGAGAAATAATTTTTGACAGTTATAACACAGGCAGATAAACAATTCTACCAGGCACCAATAATTCTGTAAAACAAAACCATTCTGTTTGTAGTGTTCTATCTTCTCATGCTTGTCAGATGGTTTAACAGTACATTACCTGTAACAAAGATTTTATGCATTATTCGTGTTATGTTTCTCTGGTCATGCTTTGAATCTTGCTTAGTGTGGCATATGACTTCTTTTTATTACTTATTATGGGTTGTACAGAATACAGGAAAGATGAGTAAAATAGCTTGTCAGATAGACATGAGGGGTTTGCAAACATATGACAGCACAATAGGCTTAGATCAGCCTTCCGCAATTAGGCACTCTCCCAGAAATGTTGTACTGCAGCTCCCATCAGACCTGGATCAGGATGGCTACAGATGATAAGAATTATAGCTCAACATATCTGGAGAGCATCAAGTTCAGAAAGGCTGGATTAAACAATCTGTTCAATTCATGTAATCCAAAGCATAGCAGCTTCCAAATTTTGCAGATGACAATTTGTAAATTGTCTTGTAAATGTCCTTCTGTTCCATTTGTAATTTTTGATTCTCCAGTAATAAATGATCTTTTGCCATCATTTGTGAATGGCCAGAGCTACACAGGCCTTTTAAGTTTCTTCCTAAGTAATTATCTTTCTCTTGTCTCTTACTTATAACTGGAGATACAATTATCTCACAGTCTATGAGAAACAGGACACTTCCACACTGCCTGATTCCCATTTCTGATTCCCTCACTAACCAAGTTCAAAAGCAACCTGTTGTCTTTGCTAATCCCACAGTCTTTTCAAGTCATTCTTCTCTAGCTGGCTAATAGGAGGATGTAAAATATATAGCTTATTGCTTTTTTTAAAATAGCAACGTACCGTGATACTGAAAGGATAGCTTGTTATCCATTTTGGAACCTGGTGCTTTTCTCAGTAGCTGTAAACATGGTTGCAGGTTGTCACAGAGTCTGGAGTGATGGGGAGGGGGAAAAGCATTCTAAGTAATAACTGCATAAAGGCTCAAGAACAGATAGTTGAAGATTGCCTGTGTATTAGGAAGATGGTCCTGGAAGAATAAAACTCTTCTCACCTACTACTTAGGTGAGGAAAGAAAATGAATTGCTGGTAACTCCAGTTTTATAGAGATTCAGGGAAAGAAACACCTCTAGCAGCATAGTGGCATAGTCCATGGAAGGGAAAACAGTATTTTTTGTCAATTCTCATCCTACTTCCTTTGGCTAGGTTGCAAGGCATAGAGGAATACTTGCAATGATTTTTTGCAGAGGCAAAATATAATTGAAGATATGTTTTAAAGGAAAATCAGCAGTGCAGGGTGAATTTTTCTGACCTTATGTAAATGAATTAATCATCCAATCTATTAATCTGAGGGTAGCCATAGAAGATGACTCATGAAACTGTCAAATCCCTTTCCTTTTGAGGTTCTGTAAATAGAATATTGTATCTGCTACAGCTCAGAGCAGGATGAAATGAAAAATTTTCACCAATAGGAAAAGAGGTCCATAAATTTGGTAGAACATCCAACATAGCAGATGGAATGATTGCAGTCTTTATGTCTTGCACTTGCTCTCTCTCTCTCTCACCCACACAGTCATAAATAAATAATTTTGGGCTCACCAAGGTTGAGAAAGATATAAATCAGCTTAATTGCTGGACATAGATGATGGTAGGAGAACACAGGTATGGAACTTATTTGAAGCAGTGCAACAACAGGATATGGATCTTTCAAGGCCTCACAGGCATCTTTTGATTTCCATCACGATATCATAATTCTTTTTCTTTTCATTAAAATGTTTTTGTCACTTTGTTTAGATATTTTTAAAAGATCTACATTTGCTATGTTTTCCAAACAGTTGCGTATTTGATACTGCTGTTCCCTTTCACTAAATTCTATTTTCTACATTCTACCTTCACCCCCATTTTGTTGGCCTACCAAAGCTTGTAAGTACATTGGTAGGAATTGCCTCATATATGTCCCAGGATATATCCCCAAACAGCATGTTTTAAGATAAGTGTCACTTACTACTATTATCACAATTAGTTTATTCATTTAAATAGTATTTTAGCATGCAAAAGGTCAGTTTTTTCCCAGTCTGCATCTTCCAGAAGTATTGAAATTGGAGGTCGCCGAATTCTGTGGTAATAGTAAGTGATACGAGTAGGCAAGTAATTAATTCTGTCTTTATCAATGATTAATTCAAAAAGCCTTTTATTTATCTTAAATTGTGCTGTTCATTGAAATGTATATATTTAATAGAATTAATACCATTTTTGTGTAACTACTCTTGCATGAGACTTAAATATTCAATATCATCTTAACCAAGTGAGAACTATTGCATGTAAAATGGCTCCCTTCAGTCCTACCTAGAGGGGCAAATTATGAGGCATGCTGAGAACTGCAGTTCTGCAATAGGCTTCTCAGTCTGACTCTAGTTTCTCATAGTGATACTTAATTTTAATTATGGCCTCTGTAGCATTTGGACTTCCTTCTAATTTTCATATTATTTGGAAACTGGGCTAATAAATGCTTCATCTTAATAAATATTTTAAATTACTCTGTTTTAAAATTAAATTAATTTAATTTTTCATAGGAGGCAACAACAGGAGAGTGTGGAAAAGAAGGTTCTAATTTTCAAGTTACCTCAGGACAAAACAACTGTGACCAGATGGGGACTGGCGGTTCCCAGAGTTTGGTTGCTCCTGCTGGCGTCTCCACAGGTACTTCAGCAGCAGCTTCTTTCTTCATAAGGTAATATTGCTGCATTGTATATTAAATGGCGGCAAACCAAATGTTCTTAAACTTCCTTCCTTTCAGGGATTGCTCAGGTAATTGAATGCAGTGAGGCTGTTTGGATAACGTAATTATTATATATGGCAGCACAAGTCTGAAATCCCTAGTGAGGGGAAAAAGTAGCTACAGGAAATTGTGGGAAGAAACTGATGGCAAAATTAAGTTCCTCTTTCTACCCACTGTGCATCTGCTGGAAATCCTGCCTTTTTGGCCCTGATTTGCTAAAAAAAAAACCCTGCATGTGTTATAAAAGTGAATAATTCTGCTTGCCAACAACATTGGTTGTCCCACCCTCTTATTTGTAGAGTTTACAGTGAATTCCTTTTCTTCCAGTCATCTTGGAGAAATTTTGTGATTTTTCTTAACAAGAGCTCTTAGCAATTGTATCACAAGATAATGTAAGTCCTGGCATTCTTTATGGGAAGCAGTAACAATTAACAACAATAGGAAGCAAAAAAAGGGATTGCTCATCTAAATAAGTTTGTTTATGGACCTCACTCATGATGAAGTAGGAGCCTTTTGTAAAGTTTTCTGATTCAGGCCGTGAGCCTGTGCATTCAGAAAGTCTAGGTTCCAGGATAAATTAGAAAAGACTACCTTCTAAAATTTAGAATAGAAAGAAATAGAGGTTAAGACACTAGATTAAAAACCAGGAGACCATAGGTTTTTATTCCACTTTAAGCCTAAAAAGCAGCTGGGTGCAATTTGGGCCACGTTGCTCTCTCTGTCTATCTTAGGACAATGATGGCTACCCTTTTCCAGACCGAGTGCTCAAAGCACATGTTCATGCGCACATATGCACATCTGAATCCCCAAAATGCAATGCGTGCATGGACCCTGTACACTTCCCATTCCCCCAGGCATGTGCATGCCCCCCACACGTGCCCCACCCCAGGCATGTACATGCCCCCGTATGCATCCTGCCCCCATGATGCATACGCAGACCCCTGCCCCCCCACCCCCCTGCATGCATGGCAGAGACCTGAAGACCAGCTGGCTGGCGGTAGGCACGCATGCATGTGCAGCGGAGCTAAACTGGGGTGATGGCTCATGTGCCCACAGAGGGCGCTGTGTGCCACCTCTGGCACGTCTGCCATAGGTTCACCATCATGGCCCTAGGAAGAAGGAAAATCTTGCCAAGAAAACTGAGCTATTGGTCTAGAATAACTTGAAGTGCCTCCCCACCCCTCAGTGAGTTATATGTCCTAAGGGAATCTTTCAGTATTTTTAAACAATTTCTTCACAGCTGTTTAGACTGAGATCCCCAACTCCTGGTCCATGGAGCGGTACTGATCCATGGCCTGTTAGGAACTGGGCTGTGCAAGTGGTGGGGAGTAAGTGAAGCTTCATTTGACCATATGTGGGACCTAAGTTGTGTGTGAAACCCTCCCCCCACCCTCCATGGAAAAATTGTCTTCCACGAAACCAGTCCTCAATGCCAGAAACGTTGGGGATTGCTGGTTTAGTCAACCTTCACACAGAGTGATACATAAGCAATTATTTTGCTTTTTTGGATGGCATTAAATAAAATAATAAATTTGTTGCATGATGCTCTCTGTATATGTTGTATGTCAGGTACTAGGAAGAGCAACTTCTCCAGTCAGCCTATGCAAAGTCTAGGATGGGGCCCTTTGGCATGATTCTTCTTCCTGCTGAACTGCAAAAGAGAAAGAATGCCTGAATAATATTCTGTACTGTACATTTGAAAGCCATTATTTTAATCTCACACTGATTCCATCTGTCTTTTTATAGATAGTATCCAAGTTATCTACGTAACTTGGAAAGAAGTTACTTTGTTACTTTCCATAAATGCAGAATATGCATCCATGTTGAGTGGAAAAAAAATCATTTAACAATGGTTGCTTAAATTCATCAGGCTGAATTATGTACTGGTGTTATATTTGATATTTTTATTCTTTTGCCTCAAAAGCAATAGATATAGAAAACAAGCAGAAGTTAGTAAATTTATAATTAAGGATGATAAATAAAATAGAGGTAAATATATATAGATATATATAAGCATAACATTATAAGTATTATTATTATTATTATTATTATTAACTTTTATTCATTAAACATGCATTTCAGTCAACTGAACATTTAAAAATGTGTCACAAATATGATTGACTGGTGCTAATGGCTGATACGGGTTGCTGCCAGTGCCCTAGGTATCAACCAAGTATCTTCTTAAAATATATGATGTTCCGAGTAGCGCATTTTTTTGCAGTTCCACTAGTGGTATTATTATTATTATTATTATTATTATTATTATTATTATTATTATTATGTTAATCTTTGGTGAGATTCACAGCC
>JANHZT010008326.1:13637-25067 GCA_032468215.1 Stegonotus admiraltiensis | reverse complement strand
AATACCTTGAAGCGCACCCGGAAGACCACTGGGAGCCAGTGCAGCTCGCGCAGGAGGGGTGTTACATGGGAGCGCCACGTCGCTCCATAACCACTCGTGTGGCCGCATTCTGGACCAGCTGGAGCCTCCGGGTGCTCCCCAAGGGGAGCCCTATGTAGAGAGCATTACAGTAGTCCAGGCAGGAAGTGACGAGGGCATGAGTGACCGTGCGTAAGGCGTCCCAATCAATCAATCAATCAATCAATCAATCAGTCAATCCACCATAAAGTGGTTTTCTCAAAATTATTGCTCTTTCTTGGGAAAATATAGATAGGCACCTTATGTCATATTAATGGGCACCATTTGTAAGGTGCATGAACTTTGCATACCAGCCAAGGTGGCCTAATATTAAATCTATTGTTGGTCTTTCAAGACTTCAGATAGATGAATCTAGAGTTTAGCATAGTCCTACTATATGATATTTTTGTAATCAGCAATAAAGAGATTGGTTTAGGATTTTTTTAAAGAAATGTGCAAGTTGTGCTATTTATATTTGTGTATACGCACATAGGCATGTACATATTAACTTAAACATTCATGGCACACAAAATTAGTCAAAACCCTTGTAACCATTAGCATACTTTCTTTACTGTCCTTCATAGCTGAGATTTCCTTTTAGGAGTGCATACTTTTCATTTTCACCCCTTCCCCATCTTAACATTCATACATTATTTAATACAGTGAACTGCCTTTTGTCTTTCTGAACTGCTTGCTGTCCAGGCTTTTGTGATGTGACCTTGGTTTGTAACCATAGAAACGTGTTAAAAGCATCAGCCTAAAAAAAACCAACCAAAAAAGAAACAGTAGTTTGGAATGACAATTCCATGAAAGGAGGTCATGATATATTAACAACAATAAAAGCATATATTATGTCTAACCTGTTAAACTTGATTATTCTGTGATGATCAGCACTTTCAGAATGTTCATCAAGATAGAGGAAGACAGAAACATATTGTACATTTTAATAATAGCCTTTTTTGAAATATTTGAAACCAAATCGTGGAAAAGTGTCACCTCGAGTCTTGCTTTAGCTCTTAAAACAAGCATTATTTCCTTGTTGAGTTGCTTATATATTCCTCCAATTTTCTGTATTTAATAGTTAGAAATGTTTACTCATCCTGATCATTCTAGAAATAATGGCACTTCAGCTCAGTGTAGAGCTGACATGATGCAAAGCTATCTAGACAGATGGAGAATGCATAACTGAGTCTGTAGTTATGTAGGTCAGTACAAGCTAATGGATTCTGTGACTCATCAGATACCAACTTATTTCTTTAACAACTTGCATATAAAATTACTGGAGGCTATAGAGAAAAGTCAAGGTTTTTAAGGGAAATTTATATGGACATTTTTTAGGTACTGTAGTGGTAATGGAAAAGTCTCTTTGAATGAAGTGTGATACCAAATAAAGATCAGATTTATCATTGTTTATTTTCAACAATGTGTCCAGGAAATAGGGCCTTAAATTTATCATGAGATGCACTATACTATAGTATGATTAGACAAATTTTATTTTTTTCTGTGTAGAAGTGCATTGTAGTGAAATATTTTGCTCCATGAAAATAAAAAATAATACTGATTCAGATTAGTGTAAAGCTTGATTATGTTAAATAATCAAGTATACAAAGTCCTCATGTTTTCTTAAATGTTTGTGAAGATGTTGATGAATATGGGAGAGGTTAACACTGATTTTGAGTTTTCTTTCATATGTAAGTCCAACACCTTTGCTTAATATATATCACAAATTCTTGATGGAATGTCAAATCCATTGCCTCTTATTTCATTCATTTGAAAATTTAGTTACATTTTAAAATAGAGAAAATGTTACTTATTAATAAATGAGTTTGACCTAAGCAGTTTATTAGTTATTGCAGTGTCTGATATGAGAAAACATACTTCAAATCCTTTACTTATATAATCCTGTTTGAGTGACCTTGAGCAAATCAGCATATCTCAAAGAGATGCTATGATGCTGAAACAATATTCTGATATCGTCATAGTCAGTTCAAGATAACAATGTATAACAAAAATATTCTTTTTTCATTAATTTCAAATTACAGAATGCATGACTACTCATGCATCTATTTACTGGCCTTTACGATCAGCATTTGTTGATTCTGGAAGAGAAAATTGTCCTTGGGTATTTGAGAAACAATTAGCCATTTGGGATATTGCTCTAGCATCCTGTGTGGATTACTGAGGGAATAATTCATGTTTGTTAGACTCTTTCCTGCTGTTGACCTTTGTCACCTTCAGATCAAAGGGTGCTTTTGACAAACAAATTGGGGTGCTTCTAATATATGCTGGAGTGGGTGACTGACTACAAGATCCACAGGACGTTACATGCCAGTTTTGAGGGAAATGATGACTATATGCCTCCTTGATTGGCTAGTTTCATTACTTGATGATTCTTCAGAAGAAGAGTGAATAACTTTTTCATGTTCCATGCTTGTGCTCTCCAGATTAAAGCTTGGATGGGCTGTGTGATATGAAAGCTCCTTAATAACTCAGAATTTATCAAGAATCCTATTTGGGCATAAGATTTGTACACTGTTATCTTCTACATCTCTGTTTCTTAATGGTACACCAGTTCTCATACAGTATTAGGTGAAATACATTGCTTGAATGTTATTTTATTGGTTTCTCCAGTCAGCTATTTGGGTTGCATGCATAGCCAGTGTGAGGATTTCAGTAGCAGACTCCTATGTCAAGTTAGGCTTGGTAACATTATTGCATATTATATTGCTTTGTTTCCTTCACCACTCTAAGTGGCCTTCTATTCCTCTCATGAATAGCAAGCAAAGTAACATTTGCTTGGCTCATGTTGTATTCTGTGTTAACATTCAAAGGGAGGGGTAAATTATGGGTAGCTGCAAGGACATGTTTATTACAAATAATCAAAAATGAGTTTCAGGAAGCTATAACTCCAAAATAGGTTTGTGCATTTTTGTCAGGACTTTATGAACACAGAGGAGAGAAAGCTTACTGTCATGAAGAGTTCACATTTTGAGCAGAGGCAAAGCAAATGTACCTGGCAAAGTCAGGGTGCTAATGTATGAGGGGGATTAGATAAGAACCTGCCATGTGTAGGAGGTGGGCTACATGTGTATGAGTTGAATATCTTTGCAGGTGGCAGTCTTAGATGGGAAGGATAGTAAAAGCTGACAATAATGGAGAAGTCAGGGAGGTTAATAGACAGAATATTGGAGGAGGATTGAGTGATCAGATTGGAGGGCGGGAGATGAGAAACAGAAAATTTTAGACAGGAATAAATTGTGATCAACACAGGAAACAACAACAATGATGCTGAGTGGGAGACTCAGTTCAAAACTGAAGATATGAGTTAACAAAGGCGGGTATGAGGGACCAATGTGACCAGAAGGAAGAATAAGGAATGAAATCAGACTGAAGGCAGGAAGATTAGTGTCTATGCAGGTTGGATAGATAGAAATTATGTCTAGAATTGAGAGAGCAAAAAAATGAAATATTATGGTATGTGGTGACAGAGAGGTAAAATTGTGCACTTCATCAAGTGTACACTGGAAAATCTGCATGAAGGGAAATAAAGAAAATGAAAACTCTTGGTATATGGGATATAGTCAACAACAAATGATGAAAAACTATTATGGTAGGAGTTTTAAAATGTAATTTTTGCATTTTTCTTGTATGGCTGGAAGTCTGCGTAAATACCATTTATTATAATAATAATTTGTTAGGTTCTGCCTAGCTTGTAGATCAAGTTTTTAAAAAACCATAAGTGATTTCAAGAGTGAGATGAGTGAGGATTGAATTATTTTTCCTTGTGCTATTACTATAAACTAGTCTCATTCACCCCATTATTATGTTGCTAATAACTATCCCTTTATTAAGCTGCAGGTAATGTTGAAAGAAACAACTCAAAGGAATACAATCTAGGTGTCCAACTCTGTTTCTCCTTAGCAAATAATGTTACTTTGGGAATGCAAAAGATACAGGGGAAGAGTAGGAGGATTTAGAATCTGCTGTTATTCCACTGCATTCTTTTTAAATTCCAAAAAACTGCAGTTAATATGCCTTATAGAGGAACAAGCTGAGGAAATTCAGTGAAGTACATTGTTTTTTATTTAGACTAATTTTTAAATTATCCATTCAAAAGACTTTGGATGTTCAATAAGACACTAATGTATGGATATCCCCAAGACACTGAGCTTGTCGATCGAAAGGTCGGCAGTTCAGCAGTTTGAATCCCTAGTGCTGCATAGTGGGGTGAGCTCCCGTTACTTGTTCCAGCTTCTGCCAACCTAGCAGTTCGAAAGCACATACAAAATGCAAGTAGAAAAAATAGGGACCACCTTTAGTGGGAAGGCAACAGTGTTCCGTGTGCCTTTGGCGTTTAGTCATGCTGGCCACATGACCATGGAGACGTCTTCAGACAGTGCTGGTTCTTCGGCTTTGAAATGGAGATGAGCACTGCCCCTTAGAGTCGGGAATGACCAGCACATATATGCGAGGGGAACCTTTACCTTTACTTTTTTAGAGGCAACATATTCTGTAATGTGGGACTAACAACAGAAGGGACCTCCTTTCTGGTTCATGCTACTCTGCTTTTAATGAAGGAAAGACCTTTAGAAGACCCAATCTAGAAATTTTAACAGAATAACCAATGAATTATGTATTTTCCTGATTTATAGAGATAATTTATATAAGGATAAAGTGATCCCTAGAGTAACCTGTGCCCATGCTATTGCTATATAGGGCTTCATGAATAATGACCAGAACTTTGAATTGGCTTGGAAGCCTCCTGGCAACCAATAAAAGAGAATGAGTTTCCTCAGCTAATAGCATGTTCATTGCATCTTATTTGGATTGTAGCTTTCAAATAATCTTCAATTGCAGTCCTGCATAGAGAACATTGCAATAGATCAAATGTGGTGATAACTGTGAATTACTTTTGCCAAGTCTTTTTGGCCTATGTTATTTTGAACTCTTGCTAAACAAAAGCAGTTGAGAATTTCAGGTGAATCTCCTGTTGTATTAACATAAAATTTAGAAACTTTATAAAGGCATGTTGACTATCTCATCCATTGTTGATGTGCTTGCTAGACACACCCTCTGCCAGCAGTATGTGGTCAGCAGATACACACAATTTCCACCAAAGAGAATCTAGCAAGGCTAGTCCATAAGGCCCTGCAAAGCTATCCTTTTTTTGATGAAATTAACAAAAGTAACTTGTAGAATTAGATAATTGAAGGGCAGTATTATTAAACAGCCTTATATGGCCTGATCCAGTCTTGTTTCTTTAATCAGTTTTATGGTACTGTACTGTATTGCGAACAATCGATCACTTTTTCTTCTGTTTTTATGGATTCACAAAGAAAATGTAATTGTACTACTACATTTTGGACTTTGCATCTACTAAGTATAGGCAGCCTTTCTCATTCAGGCACTACAGAGTATAGGATGGAGAGATCAGCTTTGCAATTTAGAACTTCATAAATCTGTCATAGTACTAATCTTCTCTTAAGGGCAAAGCTGTTCTTTTTTTTCTTAAACAAAAGGTGACAGTCTCAATTTGCATGAGCCCTTAGGCACTGAAGCTTGTTGCAAGTGAAATACGGTACTACTGAGTTTCTATTAAATGCCAGTGGGGTAGAAACCAACTAAAAGGGAGAGTACAAACTTAAGTGTCTAAGTATGGAGCCCTTGAAATGTATTGGGCTCTACTGTACTCCCATCATCCTAATTAACAGGATTATTTCCTGTTGGCTAAGTTGGTACACTGCTTATATCAACCTCACCAGACTTGCATGGAGGATCACTAGGAAATTCTAGAGCTGTAGGCAATATATCATCATCATCATCATCATCATCATCATTTTTTTTCATAAGAAGAGAGTGGCAGATAATTTCTTATTGCTACGAAGAGCCACATTCAGCTGAAGGAAGTCTACTTTTAAATGGTTGCACTACAGTGGGTTAGTGAATATGTCTAATTTGCAGCAAGCATTCATTATAATTATGAGATTTCTTTTATTCAGGAAGTTGATGTAGGCATAACGTAGTCCTTCCATTGATTATTTTATTCTCACAGCAGTCCTGTAGGGTAAAAATTGTGAAGCAGTGATTGGCCTACAATCATCCAGTGAGCTTCTTGGCTACATAAGAATTTAATTTTCCAAAGCCTAGTCCAGGATTCTGGCAAATAGCTCTGACCTGGGGCTCAACACAGTCCTGCCAAAACATTAATCAGGATAGAGCTTGGAGGTCTTCTAGTCCAACCCCCTCCTCAAGCAGGAGACCCTACACCATTTCAGATAGGTGGTTGTCCAGTCTTTTCTTTAAAAACTTCAGTGGTGAAGCACCTAAAACTTCTGAAGGCAAGCTGTTCCACTTAATTGTCCTCATTGTTAGGAAGTTTCTCCTTAATTCCAAGTTGCTTCTCTCCTAGATAATTTTCCATCCATTGTTTCTTGTCTTCCTTCTGGTGCTTTTGAAAATAAGTCGACCCCCTCTTCTTTGGGGCAGCCCCTCAAATACTGGAATACTGCTATTAGGTCATCCCTGGTCCTTCTTTTCTCTAGACTGGCCATACCCAACCATTCTTCATATTTTTTTTTGTCTCCAGGCACTTAATCATTTTAGTTGCTCTTCTTTGCACTTTCTCCCCCAAAGTCTCAACATCTTTTTTGTAATATGGTGACCAAAACTGGATGCAGCATTCCAGGTGTGGCCTTACTAAGGATTTATAAAGTGGTGCTAATACTTCACGTGATTTTGATTCTATGCCTCTGTTTATACAACCAAGGATTGTATTAGTTTTTTTGGCTGCTGCAGCAGATAATCCATTTATATGAATTGCCTGATCTGTTTGAAAGAATTGCTGCTTAATGAGCTATTGGGTAGAATACTGTTATAGGGCATGCTGTCCTTTATATTTCTGCAAATAAAAGAGTTGTCAATTTACTTCATAAAATAGAAGTAAAAATTACACGGAGGAGCTTCCTGTTGTTGCCTTTGTGTTCTTTTTTACTTTCTTAACAAATCAGCTACTCTTCTGAACTATCACCACCATCCATTTGTTGTACATATTTCTTATCCCAATCCCCTTTCCTCTCCACATTCCTCCTAGTCTCATCAAGCAATCTTCAGACTGCAATATTTTGTTTGCTTTTCCTCCACTACTTTTTGGGTGTCTAAATTCCAAATGGTCTGTTCCTTTAGCCTGATTGCCTTCTTTTCCCTTAATAACTTCTGACTTTTATTTCAGTTAGTTGTCTTTATCTGGATATCGCTTATTTAACACACACACACACACACCCATCCCTGCAGGTTGAGAGCAGCAGCTGTCATGCTCAGTAGCTTTGCTTTCCTGGGGTTTGTAGCATTCCATAGTTACAGTGATAATCATGACTTGCCAAGCATGCGGTAATTTGACAGTGTGCACCTGTTTCTCTCTCTCTCTCTCTTTTATTGGTGACATTCCAACTCTTTGGTACCATTATATATTTAACTAGAGTAACGCTTCTCCAGGGTTGACAGCCTTGACAGACTGAGGGATAAAGATCTGTCTGCTCTTCCACATGTATAATTTTGTCTTCTTATTGTTAGTATGGTAGAAAGAATTTTGGGGGTATTTATAATATGCACTTCTGAAGCCTGCAGGTCAAGTTGCCTTTTCTGTGATTCAGACTTGGCTTGTTTGCTGTTAAGCTGTGTTTGATGGATAAATCTTAATTTTTATTCCAAGAGTAATGTAGCAATAATATGCTTTATGTACATCCTACATTAATATGCATCCCACATTAACCATAACACAGGCAGGATTAAAAGACAACTTGGTTTCAATGCAGTTATCAACTGGTTTCATCTTACTTAGTGTCCATATGAGTTTCTGCCTGCTGTGCATCTTTTAGTATTGTTCTTTATCATTTGCACCATGTAAATATACTTGCACTTTAGATTTTATGACCTGGATTTATATAGTTTTCAAGGAATGGCCGTAATCTCTTTCTGCATACTAGTTTATTTTTAGCTTTTTAAGCATGCAAATAGGAAACCCGGGGGGGAGTGGGACCCATTCCCGAATGATGGGCTGTCTGCTACAACGAAGCAAGGCTGTGGCACGCACTTGAAAGAACACTGGGATGCTTGTAATTGTGGAGTCTGTCTGGCAAGAAGAAAGAATGTTTATTCATAGAGAATATGCATGTGTAACACTTGTATCAATTTTAGGTGGTTAGAGAATTGATAACAGTAACAAAGAGTTAGACATCCTGCATCCCTTATCTAGAAGTAAGGAATAAGGATAGCCTGGAGCAAATAGAATGGCATTTTCTAGCCAGGACCCCTTTTCTTGGAGTGCTCCAATAAAAGGAAACAAAACCTGCATCTCGTGTCTGCAGTTCTTCATTGGCTTTGGCACCAGGCTCACACCCGAATTGGAGACAGCACTACCATAAACTTCCTACTTGGTAACTGTATATATAGGCCCAGAAAATAAGTAGGATGGATAGAAGCTAACAGAAAATAAGGTAGTTCAGTAAGAGGTTCCACAAAAACAAGGATTACATGGTCCTAGTTCAGTGGTGGGGTGTTCACGGTTTGGTCCGGTTCTATAAAACCGGTAGTAAAACCGGCGGGAGGCTCCGCCCACCCATCATGACATCATCATGGGTGATCCGTGCATGCGCAGAAGTGTGTGTGTGCTCCCGCTGCAAACCGGTAGTAAAGATAAGCGGAACCCACCCCTGACCTAGATGTTGCTGAATTTAAATTTGCAAGAGCTGTCAAAATTACTAGTGAATGGGAATTCAGCAGTCTCTGCCGGTCCCAGGTTCCCATTTCTCACTATAGATATCTTTTATAAGGATCTTCTATCACCTAGAGCTACCACTAATCTGCAGAAACTCTAACCATATTAATTTCACCGGGAGGTAAACTAAATACCATCCTAGTAAATATTTGCTTCATGCCTATGCCTCACAATTGTTTCTTTGCAAAGGCTACTGTTCTCTTGCCATTCTGGTTTCACTTTTGCTTTTGAAATGGTGAGAAAAATGGGTAATAACAACCGAGTTCCTCCTCTCTGTTTTCCTAGCTTCCAGGAAAAGATAGGTATTATTACAGAAGTTCTGAATGGATATCTTACTGAAGGTTTTGAAGTGAGGCTAAGGACTGTATAGTATGTAATTAATCTGAGATGTGGCCCTATGGCTACAGATAATTGGCAATGATGAAAGTAGTAAGCAACCTTCATCTGCCTGTTGTTTGGTTTTATAAATAATCTCAGCTGCTTCATTAGCATTTCAAGAGGCAAAACTATGTTTACTTTCTACTGCAAGAATTAGGATCCTCCAGGTTATGGTTCAAGTTTATCCCATAAGGTTTTTGCTGAGTCTCTCTCTGAAAACAAAGAGAGATTAGTTTCATTGGGACATGGCTTGAGGTGGTAGTTCCTTAGGACTTTCCATGCAGGTTTCTGAAGTACCAGAAACCTGCTACTTCAAAGTGCTGAGAATGTCTTGAGGTAGCAGTTCTCCGAGTAGAGCAGGGATGTCTCCTCCTGCACTGTTATTGTGTGCCTCTTCAATGGGGATGTATGCTGTGAAGGAGTGGGGAGTGCATGTTGGCTATGTAGCAAGACCAATTCTGTTTCCCATTTTAATGTATCATTTGCCTCTTAGAATAGCCCTATGTCCTCTGGACTCTCAAAGAGTCTACTTCGCCCTGAAAAACATTTAAACCACCAAAGAATATTTATGTGAATTTCATGGTACAATGGTTTTGTTAAGATTATGATTTCCTAAATCAAAGACATTTTTTTAAAAAAACCCTCTAAGCTATCATTTTAATAGTATTGGTGTTTCTTTTTCTTTTTTCTTTGTCACAAATAAATCTCACAGTAATCAGTGGCAAGTGTGAAAGCCCAGTTGATTTCAGTGAGATATAATCCCTGGAAACTAACTTTATTCTTCACGTTGTATTTGAAGAAGAAAACTCACCAAAAATGTCCCATATGTACAGTTTGTGCAGTGATGTTTTGTACAAAAACTTGTATGCACATGTGTGACTTTTATGCATCTCTATTTCATGATATTTTTGGACTTACTGTTTGAAACAGTTTGCTTTTTTTTATAGAAAATCTGGTTAACTCAATTAGAAACCTCTGTGCATGGATACCTTCTCCATGTAATACAATAGGTCATGGGAGATATGTGTTCTTTGAAAAGGAAAAAAAAAGTTGATTACTGGAAACAGCTTTGGTCTGTACATATGGTATACAGATAGTCCTTGATTTACAACAGTTCATTTAGTGACTGTTCAAAGTTACAACAGCAATGAAAAAAATGAGTTATGACCATTTTTCAGTGACTTATGACAATTGTAGCATCCCCATGGTCACATGATTTACATTCAGATGCTTGACAACTGACTCACATTTATGATGGTTGCAGTGTCCCAGAGTCTTGCGATCCCTTTTTGCGACCTTCTGACGAGCAAAGTCAATGGGGAAGCCAGATCCACTTAACAATTGTGACTAATTTAAGAATCAACAAATCTGATGAGAAAAATCGTAAAACGTGGCAAAAATCACTTAACAAATTTCTCAGCAACATAAATTTTGGGCTCAATTGTGGCCGTAAGTTGAGAACTACCTGTATATGGTGATGGGGATATGTATTGGATGATTCAAAATGTGGATAGCTTTCATTTATTAATATAGCTACCATATTTCAATGTATTTTTCTTCACTGTCTGCTATGGGAATGTTAACATTTAGTGATCAGAAAAATAAATCTGTTATCAATATTTTTTTACACAGAAAGGAAACTTTTTCTTTATAGATTTGCCTAGCATGGACTCTTATATTCATGTGAAGACCAAAAGTTCTTGGGACTGAAAGAATAATACTGTTCAGATTTTAAAAAGTTGTTGAAAAATATTTAAATTGTCAATGAGTCCTGCTCAGCATTTAAAAATGTAAGATGTTACCTAAAGCAACATTTCAAGTAGTCTTAAAACTTTGGATAAGCTTTTCCAAATAATGATATTTGTCTATTTATTATGTTCTAAACACAGTTGGAACCAGAGCTTTCCTTAAGGCAGCTATTTCCAAAAGATACAGATTTTGTTTTTTTTAAAGCACTTAAAAGTATAGTGCTTTTTCTGTTAAAATTAGCTATTTATTTATTTATTTATTTATTTATTTATTTAAATTTATATGCCGCCCTTCTCTGGAGACTCAGGGTGGCTTACAATGCGTTAAGCAATAGCCTTCATACTTTTGTTTTTTTTATACAAAGTCAGCTTATTGCCCCCACAACCGGGTCCTCAGTTTACCTACCTTAGAAAGGATGGAAGGCTGAGTCAACCTTGAGCCTGGTGAGAATTGAACTCACAGTAATTGCAGGC
>JANHZT010008325.1:0-10811 GCA_032468215.1 Stegonotus admiraltiensis | reverse complement strand
ACCCAAACTAAGCAACATCACCAGTGTTAGCCTAGCACTGATGATGTTACCTAGTTTGGGTAATGAAACATCTGCAAGAAAACAACCAAACTCAGACAGCACCAAGGACCCCTCATTTCAATCCGGAGCTACAAATATTCTCCTTTATAAGATCACCTTTGCTCTTACCCTGGTGGAAAAAAAAAGGAGCATTTCACTAATTAAAAACAACTGTGCCAGCTCAGACAAGTAACAGAATTTCATGCAAAGATTTAGAGCTGCATTTGACCAGAAGAGCAATTGTGAAGAATCAGGAAAGGCAAGGAACTTGCTGAGTTTGTGAATATCACTGATTTCCAGATGCATGCCAGAGATGTATGTCGGAATAATTTTGCCCCGATCAATCAATCTCAGGAAGGACTTTCTGAAGTATGAATTGGTGAGGTGAGGCAAACAAGAGAACTTGGCAGAGTTATTTCAGCATTGCATGGTAATTCGTGGAAGAGTTGAGCAATGGAGGGAATAACAGAACGAGATAGTTTCACAACTTTTTGTCAAACTCTCCCCTGCTCGACATTTCATGGCCTCTTTGGATTCCAGTGGTGTGAAGCCCTTGCTGATATGCCCAAGGAAGGAGCAGATGATCCTTCAGTAGAAAAACAACAAAAATGGGACCTTGGATTGTGTTTTTACTGCAGTGACCTAGGACACAAAGTGGTGCCTTACCCTGCAGTTTCCTTGTTTGGAGCTGGCTGAAAAGTGTCCTATGAAAACGTGGCTCATCTTGTGAATAAATGCCCAGACCATGCCAAAACTTTGATTTTGGTAACTTCACAGTCCACTTTTCCCAATAGCTCCATGGGTGCCTTCAGATAATTTAAGGAAGTTCCAATGTCCAACACCAGTTAAATTACATTTTAGAATATACGTTAGTCTTTATACTTCCATGGACTTGGAAATCCAGCTACCATCTCTTTAGGCACCTAATGCAACTGCCAACATCATCGATGAAGTTATTGTTCCACTTACTCATATAACTGTGAAAAAATTGTATGTAAGCGAAGATGCTTCATGGCGGACCCTTAAAATCAGGTTCCATCTTCTGATAGACGATTCTTCTGTAGCTGAGAATAGCTTGCCACAAATAATTTTTGTAACTTGTATTGGACTGCCTCTATGCACATCTCAGTTGTCTTGGGAATAAACTGGCTTCAGAAATGTAATTTGATATTCACTGATGCTGAGGAACTATTCATTTTCTTTTTCAAAAATATCAACAATACTATTTGCAAGTGTCTGAGTCATATCTTGTTTTCTTGCTTGCATTGTTTCTTCAACCTTATTTCTTATCAGAAAAGAATGCAAATTTTGCTGATGTTTGGTGGGGGGAGAGGAAGCAGCTACCTTGCCTCTTCATTGGGCATGTCATATCACTAACATAATATCTGAACTCAGATCCCCACTAAAAGGCAATATACTAGGTCAGAGTTAGCCATTAAAAAAAAAAGCTTCTGGCCAGCATTCTGAAGAAATGATTAATTTTCTGCTTCCTCTCCTGCATTTGCTCCCTTATAAGAAAATTAATTCTTCCTGACTATGATTACAGTATAGCCTTCTAAACTCTGTGATGATTAGGGACTATTATCCACTGCCTCTAATTGCAGATCTGCTGGACTGCATTCAGAAACATGTATTTTCATTAAATTGGACTCAAGTGGAGCTTACAGTTTGATTTGGATATAAGAGGGACATGAATTCTTAACAGCCTTTGACATTCAATATGGCAAATTTGAATTCACAGTAAGTGCCCTGCAGTGATTTCTGGATTAATGAATGAGATATTCTTAGATATTTATATAGACAGTAGTAGTAGTAGTAGTAGTAGTAGTAGTAGTAGTAGTAGTTTATCTGAATGAGATTTTGATCCTTTTCAAAAACCTCTGCATTCTACCCAGGTCAACGCCTATGTAAAAACAAATTCTGTACTAGGATTTATTTATTTATCTTTCAATTTATATGGCTACCTATAAATTTGAGATAGTCACCACTGAGTGGCTGACAACAGTTAAAAATACCATATAACAATAGTATATAACAATAAAACAAATGCACACATAATTGGCAACTAAAGTGAAAACCAAACAATCAACAGCCAAATCGGCATAACCATCGCACAGGCTCAGTCATAAATCCAGATCCCCAAACTTAGTGACACAACCAGGTCTTAAACGTTCTTGTGAAAGGCTAGCAGAGTCAGGGCTAATCTAATTTCTGAGTAAATGATGTTTCAAAGGGCAGGTGCCACAACAGTTAACCCCATTCACAGTTAACAGGGTACGATCAAATGACATTCCATAATAGATGGGACCTGGAACATACCTCTACTGTTGGATATGTGGTGAGATGGGTAGACATAATTGGGGAGAGGCAGTCCCTCAATTAAGCCAGCTTCATGCTATAAAGAGCATTACTGCTCAATTCCAACATCTTGTATTGAACCCAGAAGCATATTGGCAACCAATACGCTTTTGTCCTAGTGATAATCAGTTTAGAGGATGGAGCTTGCCAGGGTATTGGTGGAAAAGTTTGGAGTGTGCATGTTCTTTGCCACTTCCCAAGATTACTTGATGTCAGAGTAACTCTTCCAGCAAATCCAATATTCTAGAATTCAAAACATACTCCATCTCATCTTCCTCTCCCATTTTTTAAAGAACCGGTCTTTATCTAGTACAGTGGATCCTTACACACACACACACACACACACACACACACACACACACCCCTCATGTTTGCACTGAGACCAAAGTGAATATTCCCTCTCCTTCATTACTATATGCAAGAATGATAGGAGCAAATCCTGCCAACAAAGCCTCACAAGGCATCAGTGAAAAGTCTTTGTGAATTTATTGTGGCATTAATGTAGATGGAACTCAAAGCCCTGGAAGGACATTTAAGGTTGATACTTTTGAGTGCCAATATCTGTGCAGTTTGAAAACTAGCACTCCTTCACTTACATAGCTAATTTTGCTTAAATTCTGCCTCATTCTTTGGTCATATATTTCCAAGTGCCATGCTGAGGAAAAACAGTGCATGATATCAGATCTATATATTTTTCTTCTAAGCCATGGAGAATTAGTCTTTCCTTCCTTAACCTACAGTGACCTTGGCTAATCTCAAAAGCTTAATTGTAATACAACTGGTTTGTATTTGAATGGGAGACCCCCTAGCAACTACCAAAGCTCAAGGCTAGATTGAGAATTTGAAAAAGCACCCTAAAAGAAGACGGTGAGAACCAATTTTTTTGGTTGCTACCAAGAAGGTCACATGGACAAGTCCAGAAAATCACAAGGAGTCTACTTTTGTTTTCACTTTTATCCTCACTTCCAGATGCTGACACTCAGGCTCAAAGCCAACTTCCTTTTCCAAATAGTGTGTGGCATTCCATTAGCTCTCATGTCTTTTAATCTTTCTGTACTTTTATTCAGCCAAGTGCAGGATTTGTTTTTGGCCGAACTCAAAGGCTGTCACGGCCTTTCAGAAAAGATGATGGACCATGTCATGACCTTTCCTTCCTTGCAGTCAGCAGGAACAGGCTGTCAGAGGGGCTTCTGTAACACCTCAGTCAAGAGAACTCTTTTGTGAGCACATTGTGTCAGAAAAAATTTCAGGAGGTTAAGTGGGGCAGCTACTTCAATAGGAGAACTGCTTACTGAGGACTTACATAACTTTTTTATACCAGCACACTGGCAAAAATGTCATCTGGCTCTAATGGGGTCTTTTAACTGATCTCAGTACGTAGCCACCTACTGAGCAGCTGCGGATGATCTATCGCTCTGCACTCTGCATGTCCTGGGCGGGGGTGGGGGGAGAAGAACCACTGAGAATGTATAGATTGCTGGCCTTTTCCCATTTCATTATACAAGAACCTAGTTTTAAACAGTAAATTGATGAAGGAAATATTTGAGATAATGCTCTTATTTTTAATCATTATGTACTTGTGGTTTTACTTTGTCTGAGAAGTAAGAACTCAGTTGTTTTGTTCTGAGTTTGGGTGCTGGGTAACATTCAGTGTTTTGCAGGTGTGCATGACAGGACCATACCAGTTCTCCTTCCCTTGTAACCCTTCTGCACTTTCAAATTATGCTCTGGCCGATTTTTCAATTTTCTGGAGCTGGTTTTTGGTGGGTGGCAGGGTTGGGTGGAGGGATGGAGCAGGGGTGAAATCCAGCAGGTTCTGACAGTTCTGGAGAACCAATAGCAGAAATTTTGAGTAGTTCGGAGAACTGGCAAATACCACCTCTGGCTGGCCTCAGAGTGGGGTGGGAATGGGGATTTTGCAGTATCCTTCCCCTAGAGTGGGGTGGGAACGGAGATTTTGCAGTATCCTTCTCCTGCCACGCCCACCAAGCCACGCCCACCAAGCCACACCCACAGAACCGGTAGTAAAAAAATTCGAATTTCACCACTGAGGTGGAGGTACAGAGGGAAGGAGAGCCTGTCTTAGAAAGGCTGCTCCATCGCTACTTAGCTGAAATTATCACCGCAAATTTGTTCACACACTGACCAAGGAAACCTTGCACAGAACTAGGATAATTTGAATTTGAAGTTATAAGAAGGAGTATGTCACCAAATAGCTACTGCAGCTATTATTCTCCTTATAGTCCTTGCAACATATTGTTCTGACCACAAGGTAACACTATTTTATAGGATAAGTGATGAAATCAAATCACTTTGCCTCTTGAAGCATTTGTCTGAGATTACCTTCATTATCTGGTAAGCATATATCCCACTTACATATTGATTAAAGGCCCTCACTTTCTCTTCAGTGGCCTGCTTTTTTCAAGCAGGGTTATACACTGCATTTTCTGCTCATAAAATTGGAGGAAAAAAAATGGATTTTGCTGGAAATGAGTAATTGGATGAAAGAAAACAAAAAAGAGGAAGGAAAAATACCAGTTATTGTGTGCTTACACAAACCCAGAAGACTCCTTTCTGCGTTTTATTTTATTTACAGCCTTCTCGCCTCAACATAATGGAAAACAGACTCCTACCCATCTTTGCTGATGTATAAAAACTGCCACAGCTCTTCACGTTACCCAATAAATTCACAACAGAAACGGGAAGGTAATGGGCACTTGACGCAACCTATGAATCGATGCATATCACTCACAGTACATTGATTGCCAAAATTAGTTAATTCAGGAGGAATGCGATAATCCTCAGATCCAGGCATAAATCTTTCTAAAACCTGCATGCATTACTGCCACTGAGTCAAACGATAGATATCTATCAGGCTGTTCAACTCTCTGCCCTCCTGATTTAGATGCTAGTCATCTTCCCGCTTTCACTGAAATGGATATACATCCCTATTAAATCTGCCAAAGAGAATCCAAATGGCAGCATTCAATAACATTGAGGTAATCTGGTGCATTTATTTACTGAGCCCCTTCTAAGGATTATAAATCCCCAATTACATGGTGTTGCTTCCCTCCTTATTTATTTTAATGAGAACTAATGATCTTGCAAGGGTATCTATAAGAGTGGTTGTCTCCCTCTGCTATCAATCTACATCTTTTATGGTACTCTCCCCCCACCCCCGCCCCACCCTCCTGTGCCATGATGGTCTGAAGAAAAGATGCTAAATTCTTACGAATGGATTCCTTGCCCCATTAAAGACCATTTGTGGCCATCTTAGATGTTCTTTGAAATGACCTTGTTGGAACAGAAAGCATTTTGCATACTATAAAATGTTGGAGCTGCAGCTATCAATCTCAATGATTCTTGAGAAATTGGATCATTTTTTAAAATTATATGATAGCTAGTGCTAGAGCCACAAGTGCAGGAGCCTTCCGTAAACCAAGAATGCTTGAATTTTTTCCCTTAGCTCACAGGCTGCAGGGCTCACTATTATTAGACTTAATACATTTTAAAGCACCTTTTATGAAGTAATTTTACAAGTCTAAAGGTTTCTTGAACCCATCTGCAATTGTGTAATTCTCAGAATCCTGGCCTGTATGAACAACTTTGTCCTCTAAAAACATTCTCCCATTGACTAGAAGATTTTACTTTAAACCTTTAAATCAGGGGAGCATGTTTATTCATAGAGGGGGTAGATGAATGAGCAAAGCACTCTATTTTTGCCCAAGATCCATTGCCTTCTATAAATTGTACTGTCCCTTCCCTTCCCTTCCCTTCCCTTCCCTTCCCTTCCCTTCCCTTCCCTTCCCTTCCCTTCCCTTCCCATCCCATTCCATCCCATCCCATCCCACTCCTGTGATGCTTTAAATCAGATGTGTCAAACACATGGCTGGATACGGCCAGAGTTGTCCTGTGGGGCTGTCCTACGGGGCCCTGGCCCATCATTCCACACCCACCCAGTCAGTCATGATGACCAGGCCACACCCACCCCAGCCCGCCAAGGGCAAACAAAATCCTGACATGGCAGACAATGGGATCAAATTTAACATCCCTGCTTTAAATCATTAAATATTACAGTACTATACACATAATCAATTTTGCTGTGGAACAACTATAGACATAGAAATATTAATAGTGGAAAGGGTGTGTTCTTGTCTTTTTATTATTAGCACTGCAGTAGTGTATGTAAGCTATTATATATAAAGAGGAAGCAAACCCCACATTCATATGTACTGATGATATTACCTAGTTGGGCAAAGAAACATCTGCCAGCTGACAGCATCGAAGACTCTATAGTTCAACCTTACATATATTCCCTTCTATTGAAGGTGATGGTGGTTATTATGACAATAATAAAAATGAATGAAAGTCAACAAAAGGCTTTATTGAGGCACAAAGTTCTAATTAAACCTCTGTTCAACTTTCATACATTTATTTATTTTTTAAATTTATCTGATACTCATTTCATCTAGACTTTAGTACATGACAACAGAGTAGTTGGTTAGTCAAGTTTATTTCTTTGTTTCAATTTGTTAATTTTTTTCAAATACCAAATTAGTGTAATTAGTATACAGGTAGTCTTTGACTTATGACCACAATTGAGCCCAAAATTTCTGTTGTTAAGCGAGGCAAGTTGAGCTTTGCCCCATTTTATAACCTTTCTTGCCATAGTTGTTAAGTGAACTGCTGCAGTTGTTGTTAAGTGAATCTAGTTTCCCCATTGTTTTGCTTGTCAGAAGGTCGCAAAAGGACATGACCCCAGGACACTGCACTTTGGGGACCTCTTAAAAATATTACAAATATGATTCCTCCAACTTCCTGAGCTGGGGCTGATAGATTTACATGCAATGGAATCGTTATAGATTCACCAGCAGGTTTTCCTTCCTTCAACGGGAAGAGGTGGGGGGGAGCATCTTTTTAGTTGTTTTTTTTTGACAAAACTTGCTGTTGTCTTCATTGTGGCTCAACAGTGAAGGGAATCAACAAACAAGCACTCCTGGATAACAGATTATAGCAAATATGTGCCAGGTTTTGCTTTGTTTCCCTGGCAAAAAACAGCAGAATGACACATTGGGTCCCACTGAGAATGCATCCAGTCACCTAACACAGCGGGGTCAAGCTGGAAGAAGAAAGCTAAGGCAATTAGGTTATCCGGTAAGTATGCTACAACAGTGGCGATAATGATAGAAGTCTGGGAATGCTTTGCTGATTGGAGTCTGGTATAGATCTTCATTCAGAAGTAAGCCCTGAAGTAATTCAAGAGATTCCCAATGACATAGTTTAACATTTTGTAATCAAAAGGATTTTTTCCTCAGATATATAACATGGGTTAAGAGCACTAGGGAACTATCAGAGTACTGGAAAAGAGCTGGTGTGGTTTCAAAAAAGGAAAAAAAATGGATCCAGGAAGCTACAGACCAATCAGCCCAACATCAATATCTGGGAAGATCCTAGAAAAGATAACCAAGCAACAGATTTGCAAACATCTAGAAACGGGCAAAGCTATTACTAGAAGCCAACATGTCAAAAACAGATAATGACAGACAAATCTTATTGCATTCTTTGACAATGTGACTAAATTAGTAGACCAGCCAACTGCTGTGGACATAGTATACTTGGACTTCAGTAAGGCATTTGACCATAGCCTACTTCTTAATAAGGTAGAAAAAAGTGGAACAGACAGCACTACCATCAGATGGATGTGGCTGACCAATCTCACTCTATGGAACTGCATCTACCTGGAGGGAAGCATGCAGTGGAGTACCCCAAGGTTTTGTCTTAGACTCATTACTCTTCAACATCTTCATAGATGATTTAGATCAGAGAATAGAAGGAGAACTAATAAAATTTGCAAATGACACCAAGCTGGGGGAAATAGCCAACGCTTTAGAAGATAGTCTCAAGATCCAGAAAGATCTTGACAGAAAAACCTTCAAAGTCCCTTCCGAGTTTGTTATCCAATAATTCTGTAATATCTTGAGTAATAATAGTGGAATGTTTTAGTGGAATTAACAGAGTATAGTTTGGAGTTCTGTGAGAGATAAATTGTGCCCTGAAACTGTTGTGAATAGATCTGACTTGTTTTTTTAAGTCACTAGACCTTAGATTTATCATAAGATTCAATAGTTTATGATCTGTGCAAGGATCCTTTGCATATTTCACATTTGACATTTGGGCACATACATTTCATTTCATTTCTTTCCCCATTCCCATCTGTCTTTCTGTAATGCTGCATCTTAAACCTATATGCACCAAATCTTTATGTACTTTCACAAAGCTGGTTCAGGGGACTGATTAAGTTAAACCCTTCATGATACAGGACCAGGTTATTTGAGGGATCACCTCTCCCTGATTACACCTGCCTATCCCATTAGATCTGGCAGAGAGGGCCTACTATGTGTCCTGTCTGCTGGGGGTCTTATATTTGACAGCTCCCAGAAGGTGGACCTTCTCTGTTGTAGCACCTGCATTCTCCCTCTTTCCCGAAGTGAGGTTAGTCCACCCCTATTACTGTTCTGGAAGTCTTTCAAGTCCTGGCTCTGTCATCAGGCCTGCGACTCTCTGGGGATTGGTATCATTTTAAGATGGCTCCATGACTGCAGTTAGTATTCCCTCTCTCCAGTGCCTTATATTTTTAATAATGATTATTTTATATCTGTTTTTTAACAATGACTTTTTAGAATAGATTTATTGTTTTACTTCAATGTTGTAAACCACCCAGGGCCAGGCTGAAATCTTCTTGTTCATTTCAGCTTCAAAGACACATATGTACCAGCCCAATTTGTTTGTGAAGAAGACAATTTGCTCTGTGTTGCAACAGAACCTCTTAATGTATCCAAGCGTTCAATTGCTGGAGAGGCAGTGATCGGCATCTCTATGCAACATCTTGTGATTTCCTTGTTTCCTAGTCCCTTCCCTTAGAGCACTGTTCCTCAACTTTGGCAACTTTAAGATAAATGAACTTAAACTCAAAGAATTTCCTAGTTCCCCATGTTAAACACTGCCTTAGAGAAAGGCTTAACTTTCTTCTACAAAAGAGTTTTTACTTCCCTGAGCACATTTACCCAAAACAGGTATTTCTCTGGTGGGGAAGTGGACAATTGAAACATTTCAGTCATGTTGGCCTGGGTACCTGCCTTTCAACTTATGCCTGATTTTTGTTCCCTGTCATCTTATTGCTACTTCATTGCTTTGATCCAAACAGTTGCAGCCTAGAATTTATAAGGAATGCATGGGTACTTGAATTTTTCAAAATGTGTAGTGCTTCATTTTTTATTTCATGTCTTTCTAATAAACTGGAGTGATGAGTATAAGGTTTTAGAAGATAATGGAGACTCAGACTGCAATCTTAAACTTAATGGGATTTATTTCTGAGCAGACGTTTTAAGATTGCATATTCAGCTGATTAAATCCATCCTGAGCATTCTGAAGGAATTTGTGTGTCTTTTATAAAAGCATAAAGAGCTGTTGGGTTTAATAGAACGTAAGGATTTAGGAGATGAGGAAAAAAGAGGTTAGGGAATGAGGAAACGTGCACTCTAATTAATTTGAGGTACTTTATCAGACTAAGATGAAAAAACAAAATGCCATTTATTAGAAGTGTTTTCCAGATTCTTCAGTTACCCAAAGAAGTAATTTGTGTTCAGGATAAAATTTGTTTTAGTTCTTAAGCAGAATTATGTTCAAAAGCTTTGGAAGAAAATAATTGAGGCTTCTATGGCACAATTTCAAAGAATGGTGTAACTCTTAAGGGGGAAAATGTGGTCTTTTGATGGCATAAATAGTATGTAGCACACTTCTAAATGTAAGACATTACTGCTCATTAACTCAAATTCCAAACAAGTGGTAAAGTGATTTTATTCATCTACTCATTCATCTCAAAATTATATTTATACCATGTCTTTCCTTTAAGAAACTAAAAGATGCTTATGTGGTGTCACCTCTCATTTTATCCCTGCATTGACAATCTTCTTCTCATTATTTATACTTTAATCAACTAAAAACCACATTTTAAATATGTTCTATTACTGGCTGACAGAATATTTTTTGTAGTTCAACAACCTGTGGAGTAAAGTTATGCAAAAACTTTTTAATAACTGTCAACCTGGAGTTAATTAGTATGACTCTATCAAAATTTCACCTTGAAAACTCAAATTGGGGCCATAACCAGTGAACAAGTAGCTGATCTGAGTCAATCCAGAAGGATACCATAGTTAATGGTATTAAAAGCCATAGAGAAGTCAAGTAAGGCAAGGATGGATGCAATCCATACCCTGCCCTCACCAAAGATTATCCAAAAGCACAATCGATGCTTTTGTCTCACATACCCAATTCTGAATTATTATTATTATTATTATTATTATTATTATTATTTATTTGATTTATATACTGCCCTTCTCCCGAAGGACTCAGGG
>JANHZT010008324.1:13510-27459 GCA_032468215.1 Stegonotus admiraltiensis | reverse complement strand
GCCAGCTTGGCTGTCCCAGGAATTCTTGGAATTGAAGTCCACAGGTTATAAAAGGGCCACAGTTGCCCACCCCTGATCTAGACCTAACTTTTCTGAGATCAGTCAAGTTCAGCTAGACATTGTTGCCTACTCAAGTTTAATTCACTATTAATCTGTAAAATATAGCTAGGGGAAGGCGTCTTTTCTTTTTGATCATGTGTATCTCATGTTCATTGATAATTCATTGGCAGTTCATACAAATCAACTTGTTTTCGTTTCCTCAGAGGCTCTTTTGTTCTTTGATACTAGACTATCATTTACTTTCCCTTCTACAAACAAGCCCCCATTTAAATGACTCTTCCATTTCTGAGCCATTTGCACAAGCTGAGTTCCATGTAGGTCAGCTGGCTCTTTTGCACATCCACAAACAGCTAACCATATGTAGGCCATTACTAATAACCTGTATAGGCTGCAATACAAGCTACTATCCAGACATATTTTTAATCTCTAATTTTCCTACAGCAGAAAAATACACAACCAACACCAGAGACTAGCTTTTGGTTAGATTCTCTATCCAACTCAGAGCACAGTGTGGGTGTTTTGCTTTCAAAGGTGAAAGCAGAAAGAATCTTAGGACCTAAGAAGTAACTAAATTACAATTATAAAGGTAGCAAGACCGCCCAAAGCTGCGGGGATAGGGGAGGGGGCAAAGAATTTATGGGTTGTATAATGGCAACACTAATATGTTATAACTCATCAGTGTTCAGAGTATCTTCCTCCCCTACATAACAGTCAGTGTGACCTCACAGTGCACCCACTGAAAGAAAATTAAGCACTCTCCTGGATATTGCTTCCATGATTCATAGTTGCAAACTCTTAAGGATATTATTGTTACAATAAATATTTGGATTTGATGCAAACCCTATTTTTACTTTTTGGGGTGTTCTTTTTTCTCTTTAGTTTAAAAAGATGGTTTAAGATCGGAAAATAAAATGCCAGTTTTAAATCAGAAACAGATGATATAAACTGAGACAAGTGTTTTGATGGATGGCTTTGTGCTGTATTATCTCTCCCCCCTTTTTTTTTTTTTGCCTTAGAGGAAACAGATGAAAATGGCACAGCCAAGTCACTCTTCAATGGGACATCTCTAGCAAGGGAGGATGGGTTTGCATCATGCACTCGTCAGCCAGCCATTGGGACAGCTCCCAAAATAATCCGGAACTATGTGTACTCCAGGCCTCCCCCATGGTCAGACACATTGCCTGCCATATTTGTGATCACACCTACCTACACTCGACCAGTACAGAAGGCTGAGCTGACCCGACTGGCGAATACTTTCCTTCATGTACAGAATCTCCACTGGGTAGTCGTGGAAGACTCTCCTAGAAGAACCAACCTGGTGTCCAATCTACTGGAGAAAGCAGGGATTCATTTCACTCACCTGAATATTGAGACTCCTAAGAGTCTGAAAGTAGGTTTGTCCTGGTTTCCATCTCACACTCCCAGGGGGACATTCCAGAGGAATCTTGGACTGCATTGGCTTAGAGAAAGTTTTAGCTCCACGCCAGTACCTGAAGGTGTAGTATATTTTGCAGATGATGATAACACTTACAGCCTGGAACTATTTGAAGAGGTATGCTATTCAAATATTTGATGACTTCTCTTTTGACCCATGATTTAGGCAGATTAATGATTACATTCTCTATTCTTCATTCTTTTGATATATTAAGGGAGGTATAGATTAGAGGAGTGGTTCCCAACGTGGGGCTCATGCCCCATAGTGGGACTCTTTGGTTTTTAATGGGGACAATTGGAACCTTGTTTAAATCATGTTAATGGCCTTTTAGGCGTCCTCTGTGTGAGTAGGAGTTCACTTTTTGAATAGTAAGAATTATATGTCGGGGATCAGGATTTTAGAGAAGTTTAGGTGGGGCATGGCCAAAAAAAAGGTTGGGAACCACTGGGTTACAGAGTCATAGGGAGGTATATCAAGAAGGAATGAAGGTCAGTGGAAATGCTCATGCTTTGCATATAAAATATCACGGCTTCAATCTCTGGTATTTTACATTAAGGTTGAGAAAGTTTCTCAGTGAAATCCTGACTCACTATTGCACTAAATGTAAATTAGGCCTTTCCAGACAGGTGTCCGGTATTTGTGCTGGACCACAATTGCCAGAAATTCCAATCAACGTGGTATCAGATGAGTGAAGATGAAATAGGTCCATAGATGATTGATTAACTGCCAGTACAACCTACCAGTAATTATAGCTAGAGAATGAGAGTTGCAATTATAGTTATGGTTCTAAAATATGGACAGGAGTGTTTGGAAATAAACAAGATATTTGCCTGGCATATTTAAAACCACACCTGATCCTGTTCCTGCATATCTCATATCGCTGTAGAAAATGCAGACAGGACCCCTTCAAGAAGAGACCTTCAGAAGGGCAAGACAGAAAGTGAGGCGTGGAAAAGTAAAAGTAAAAAGAAAATAATAAACATATGATAATATGTAACTACTGCAAGAATACACGTAGAAAAAGCTGGACAACTCCCAAGAGGGGCTCACAGTATATAATAAAACGATTAGAAGGACTCATGTATTCATGTATTCTTCTTTTCTTTCTGACAAGTAGATGCGCTACACAAAGAAGGTATCTGTCTGGCCAGTTGCTTTTGTTGGTGGTCTCAGGTACGAATCCCCCAAAGTGAGTCCAGCAGGCAAAGTTGTAGGTTGGAAGACTGTGTTTGATCCTAACCGGCCTTTTGCCATCGACATGGCCGGCTTTGCCATCAGCATAAAACTGATTTTGGAGAAACCACAGGCCAGTTTCAAGTTGGATGGCGTGAAAGGAGGCTACCAAGAAACTAGTTTATTAAAGGATCTGGTGACAATGGATGGACTGGAGCCTAAAGCTGCCAACTGCACAAAGGTTAGCCAAGTTGTGGGGGGGGGGATCACAATAATTTTCCCCACCCAGTGGACCATTATTCCCATGCTTATATTGTCAGTTAACATAAAGTAACATTTATGTTAGTTATATGTATAATTACACGCACATACCTAATGTCCAGATCTAGATATCTTAAAACATTGGAGCTAGGGTCTTACATAAAGAGCTATTACAATGCAATCGGGCAATGAAGAAAGAGATTTCTAGTCCACATGCAATTAAAGAATAAAACACACAAACATATACCTTAATACATGGATATGAGAAAAGGTGCAAAAATCCAAATGATTTTTCTGAATGTATTGGCTGCCATCTAAAGGTCATGTGAGAGCCAGTTACTGGTTAAGGCCTGGAAACCATCAATACTAGTCCCAGTTTAGGCATAAAGACAGCTGGGTGACCTTGGACCAGACGTTTTCCCACTCGGTCTTAGGAAGTTTTTCTATTCTGAAAACCTTTGCCAAGAAAACTACAAGGATTTCTCCGGGCACTTTCTGAGCAAAGAAGACAATTGAATGGAAGGGTGGAGGAGAAGGATCATGTAGATTTTTGCAGCCCACACTTGTTTGCCCTTCTATGGAGACATTGGCAGATTTTTTTTTAAAGATTGGTAGATATACATGTGATCCATCATTGCAGTAGAAATACTGTATTCAGAACAAATATCTTTCTGTACATTTTTAAATTTTAAATTGGCTTTTTTTTTTTTTTGCAAATGACACATACGTAGTTAGGAACCAGGGTGAAGCCATCTGCCCCGTTTCCATGCTTCTCCCTATCCCCATTTGTGTCTCTCATCCTCTATCTCAATTAGCTATTTTAAATGTAATGAACTGTGGACACATCCCTTCCTCCTCATTCAATTTATTCCCAGCATTTGTGGGAATAAATATTTTGTTGTTTTTATAGGATACTGCTGTATCTATAATGAGTCTAAAAATAAACCAGGTAAGTGTGTGATTATGTAAATATACCCTTCCAAGAAGACTTGCAATTTCTTTTGAATCCTATTCAGAGATTTCATATGCATAAACGTATGTGTACTTATGCATTAGGCAGCTTTGCTGATACCTATTCTGTGTTGTTGTATAATTTTAATATCTAAAACTTAATATTTAATATTAAATTTCCTTGATAGGTTTTGGTCTGGCACACAAGGACTGAAAGGCCAACACTAGTTAATGAAGGCAAACGTGGATTCACAGACCTAAGGGTAGAAGTGTAGATAACTTGTTTTTTGCTGTAAGTATAAGATTTTTGCTGTCTCAAGATTTCCCTATAATTTGCAAGTAGCTCTTCAAACATCTTCAATGTAGCGTTCATTTAATATACATCAAGATGGGTTCTTTGATACATGTATGAATGGTTTACTGTCTCAAACTATCAGTCCTGGTCTGCCTGTGATGCTATATGAAATGCTATCAAAATATACTTTTGAATCCCACTCTTAAAGTCAGAATTTAGGCCCAGGCATGAGGTTCCTTAATTAAAGTACTGTTTTCTGACTGATTGTTTGCCTGGTGCTAATACTTGCTTATCTGGGTCTAGGCTTCTGGAGAAGATGTATTATAGCATTTCTGTTTCCTTCTTAGCTTTTTTATTGCTTCTTTTCAATATTGTGTAAATAAGGATTGTTTCTATGTGTCTATTGATTTGTCTGAATGTCAAGCTTCCAGGAATTCCCTAGTAGTTTTGAACTTATCTTGGTCTAAGAGTTACCAAGAGTCCGCAAACTGCAACAGATATAAATGCAATGAACAACTAGATTAAGCAGGCAGCTATAATCAATCATTTTTATTTCTTAAAATAATTTAGGAGAGTTATGTGGAGACCAGGGCTATCTAGAAAATAAAAATGAGCCCCTACCTTACTTTATTTCATGCATGTTCATGTTTTTAACAGCTAATAATAAAATATAATGTTTAAAAAATTGCATAATTTGGGGCATGGAGCCTGCTAGGCATATAGTAGGACCTCATTTGGAGATCTAGTGTTTTTCCCATCATCAAGTTGTCTACAGCATACATTAAAATACACTGAAGAGTAGCAAAATACCCTGAAGTGCATTATTAATCTTGTTCCTCAGTTCACAGCTTGTTGCTATATGCTTTTCTTCAATTATTTTATAAATAGTCCTCTGAATTAAAAAATTGAAAGTCTTTTTTTTTCCTTCCTAGTGTTTTCCCTGCAAGTGCAGAGTCCATTTGTGTGGATCCATTGGTTGCAACAGAGAGTGAGAGAGAGCAAGAGCGAGACAGAGACAGAGACAGAGACAGAGAGATTGGCCCAACATCATCCAGCTGGCTTTCATATCTAAGACAGTACTAGAATTCACAGTTTCCTGGTTTTTAGCCACTACACCAAACTGGCTGAAAGAGATACTTAAAATGTTAAATACAAGGGCTAGCTAATGTAGAGTCAGAATAGTTTCCCAACATAGATCATTCTTGATTAATCTAGTTCAAAGTATGTGCTACCCTGTTTTTCTTGTAGCTCTTTATATCCTCTAACACAAACAATCAATTTAGGGACCCTAAAATCAAAAGAGGCATTGTTTGATTTTATTTAATAGTTAAACCTGTCTAAAACCAAGAATTTTAATCCACGTACTTCTAACAAGACAACACAAGTGGTCTTTTGTTTTCCAGAATATGAGATTTATTTTTACTTCCTTTTTAAAAAATAATTAAAACAGGATTTGTGCGGGGGTGGGGGCTGTATTTCAGTCTTTGAAAACTGAACTGATAAAGCTCTGTTAATCTATATATTGCCAGGTTTATTCTTCTTGGACAGTCTCATTGCTTGATGGAAGTAATTGATTATGATGCTGAGCCTGACTCAGCACAATCTCAATGTTACAAAAAGGATATATTGCAAGCTTTAGGAATAACTTTAAAAGATCCAGGGAGAAGTATTGGCTGGCAGCTCTAAAAACTAAGATGGCTCTTTGTCAAGATTTCAGGGATTGAGGCTTCTGCTCTAGTTAATTACAGTAGGTATTGGTAATGCAATATTTTAATTCTGTGCAAAATTAAAAAGGGCTGCATTCATCTGTTCAGCATGAGCTTAGAATAAAGAACGGAAGCAGCTAAAGTAATCTATATTAGATGGCAAATATGGAACATATCAGATAGCCTTTTATCAAATGAAATTACTCAACCATTCAGCCCAGAATTATGTATTCTAATTAGCAGAGTTAACAATGACTCTCTGGTTGAATGTGTACTTATTACCTGTTGCTTTTAAATGCGATATTAAAGAACGTACCTGAATTGCCTACATACAGACCACATCCTGGTCTATTGAGCTATGGCTCTTCAATGAAGAAATTTGTCATGAACTTAGTTCCTTTCCTAAAGACTAAGTAGACAAAAGTAAGAGAACCTACACATTACCTCTCAATATGGGCCAAACTGTTTAATATTTTTAATTGGGTTTTAATTTTTGTAGGGTTTTTTTTACTTTGGCTGTTCACCGCCCTGAGTCCTTATTGGAGAAGGGAGGTATATAAATTGAATGAATGAATGAATGAATGAATGAATGACTGAATGAATGAATGAATGAATGAATGAATGAATGAATAAATAAATAAATAAATAAATAGATATGATATGATATGATATGATATGATATGATATGATATGATATGATATGATATGATATATGCTTTACACATGAAAAAGGGAACACTAATTTTCTATTACCGGTAGCAGTCATATGTTTGATACAACATCTCATTTGGTCCTGACTCAACTCAACGTCTTTGTGACTTGAAGTTATTGGAAATGTAATATGTAGATTGAAATGCTTATCCATATTTATTTATTTCATTAGTTTTACCTTTAATCTCCCCAAAATGAAAATTCCAAGGATCTTGTATAGATAGATTAGTTCAAAAAATATTACAATATAATGGTGGAACAGGGGTGTTTTTAAAATTGAACAGCTTCAAGTTTGACTGTTTTTCTTAAAACTAGAACTGGCACATAAGTCTGTTCAATATTGTCTATCAGTTCGATGAGCATAGAAATTGGATGGATGATTTCTCCCTCCCATGGTACAATTTGTTAAGAAAAAAACTCCCCAGAGTAATGAGAGTTGGCATCACTTCTAAAAAAGCTTAGTGGAAGAATTCCTTCATTATGTTTTTACTTGTACTATCATCTTTCTTCAGCAGTTTGAAGCCAACGTGACTACAGACTGCTAGAAAGGGGATTATAGAGTAAAAATAGGACAGTCACTCCTGGCACTTGATTACTTCATACCTTAACAAATGCAAGAAATGCAAAAACACCATACATCAGCAATGCAGATTTCTCCAGGACGTCTCCTTACCATTAAAAGAATTTGTAAAACAAAGTCTCATTAATCAAATGAGAAAAAAGTAGAATAGGGTTTCTGCCTGATACCATATAAAACAAATTGGATTATTGGCAGCTGTCCTTTGAGGCTGTTTTCCCAGCACCTAAGCACTGCATAGATACTTCCTGGGAAATCTTGGTTTTTTTGCTTGCCTGAGGGGAAGAAAACTGGTTAATGGTAGGAACAACAACTATTTGTAACTGAGCCTTAAAATAAAAACTAAATAAAATTTTACTTGCTGGGGATGTTCTTTTGTCTCCGGAATCCAAAGTAAAAATGGTCATGGAGGCATATAGCTCCATGGACAAATGGGAGAGGGCAATCCTGCAGCATACTCCCGAGTCCCTTGGGAGAAGGGCAGTATAGAAATCAAATCAAATCAAATAAATAATAAATAAATAATAATACCAGGTAGAGTTGTGTAGGTCTCTAACATCCCACAGGCTCTTCCTACATTTGAACCAGAATATCCATATAGGAAATCCCAATATATTTTCTAATGCAAAGCAGCTCTTTCCTGTAAGATCAGTTTGATCTTCTACCAGACAGCCAAAGTGACAGAATGATACCACGATCAAGGTGGATCTTGTGAAGATATGTTGTCAAAAGTGACTAATTCCATCTCCATCCTTCTTCTCACACATTTTCCCCAGTCTCCTTAACTGACCCATACCTTAAGTAGAAAAGAAATTTCCTTATCCAACACTGAGTGAATTGTCTTTTCTCAGTGTTGCTGCAGCAGAAATATTTCATATTTCGAGACTCTGCACTTTAGGGGGAAAGAAAGGATCTACAACAAACCAGAGTAAATTTATTGAGCAAGGAGAAAGGGATAGGGTATAGAGACTAAGCTTACTAAGAAAGAAACAGTCTGAATGTATCATATATATCTTCTCCCAGAGCAACATGTAACTTCACTTTGTCAAGTTTTTCAATGTCGTTTCTGTTGCCTTTATGGACTGCATTCAGCTAAAGGATGGTAACATTTTAAAACTCCTATATTATGGAATGTCAGAAATCCAGGATTATTGGACCAATGTTTCTTATTTCAATATGCTGATTGACAGTTTTGTTATAATTATTTTTTTTAATGGATGTATGTAGCTTTATGCTTCTTGGGAGAAGATAGGGATAAAAATCGAATTATTAATATAACTTCAGAACAATGGTTGCAAATCAGCTCTGAACATGCTCTTCTTTTTGTGTCAGTAAAAGGTTTGTGGTTTGGATGAAAACTATGCTGTTCTAGTGTAAATCCTCCCATGAATTTATGTAGTTCTTTGTATTCCAAATTCAGCTGAATCTATCCAAGAATATATCATATGCTTATATATGCCCCTTAAAAATTCTCTTTCTTGTTGTTTACTTTGTAGATAGCAACTTCTTGCACACCTGTCTATGATCAGCAGAATACTGATGCAACAATCAAGAATAACATCCACATTTGTATTGCATTTACCAACTTCTAAATTCTCTAAAATCCAGGAATAAAGAAACAAAGTCAATGTCATATTCAAGGCCATTTGTTCTATATTCTAGTCATTCACAACACAACTAAGATGACCTGTTTCTTCATTGTTATTTCTGTGTTGGAAGACATTTTTCAAGAACAGAAGCATTTCTGTAATCATCCCATTTGGGATACTGTTAAGAAAAGCCTAGTTGGAGTAAGGGGCAAAATTTCTCTTTGCTAATCCACATGTTTGAAGCTTTGTTTTGCCATAGGTATTAAGACATCAGCTTTTGCAAATCTACTCCAAAGAATGGCAGTTCAAAATGAACTAGTTCCTGCCTACTCCCAATGAAATATTCCACTATTGCAAGAGAGAGTCACTCTTAGAATTACTTAAAACCTCTTTTAGGCTTAGGAGTTCTTGTTTGAAAGAATATGGGTGGGCAATTCTTGCTTGGAAGACCATGAAGACGTCTATTGGAGAATGAGATATGCATTTGTTCCATTCTTCATATCCAAGCCAAGATCAACTAGTTCCTCTTGAATCTGAATGATAAACTGAAGTAGCAGGTTTGAGAACTTCAGCATCAGCAACTCAACATCATGTCCTGTGGCTATGTAGATAAATCTTTGTCATGAGAAATAGAGACAATAAGAAGCACTCAACTATTTAGTTCTCAGTTTGTGGGCAATATGTCAGGCAGGAACTAGTTATGATTTTACTTTTGGAACTAGAAAATCTCACATAATTAGTATTCCTTTGGTCCAATCTAGAAAGATTTTTCTTTAGTCTTTGTAGCTTTGTAAATATCTAGCATAATAAACTGTCAATGCAGCTGCATGATGAATTTCAACTCTATGTGGAATGATACAGACTCCAACCAAGCCACGCTTGGAGTGAATAGACAATGTTTACTTATACTGAGCCATGGACTCCTAGCTTAATAGATGTGATGAAAGCAATTTTTAAAAAAAAGTAATACTAAAAAGTGAACATTCACAAACAGTAGGAAAAGCCACTATCCCTATTTTTTTCAATTGTGAGCATCAGTTGCAAACAAATACATATTAGCAATCAACAATCATATCTGTAGATAACAAAGTGTTGATAGGTCAGCAGCGAGTGTGAATTCAAATGGGTGAGTATGTAATGTAATGGCTGGTAAAAGCACAAAAAAAAATTTTTAAAGGTAGGCTATGCTGACTTCAAAAAAAAACAAACATACTTTTGATGTTTTGTGATGTGTTAAGTTCTTGCAACTGAAGAAACTGAAGGAGAACATTTTCTAGCAACTGAGCCAATTCCGAGTATGATTCTGAGATATGTCAGACTGTGTCTTTATTTCTTGACTTATTTATAACATAGGTCTTTTCTGCCTACTGTATTTCATTTGTATTAACCTGGATTGTCTGCTATTTTTATGGAGAATATTTTTATTTCTCTTCCACCCTGTGTTCATCTGAAACTCAACAGGGAATTACAATTTTTCTACTCACTGCTGAAATGTCATATATATTCATGCTCACTTCATAATGTCAGGAAATGACTGGTGTCTTAAATTAGAAAAATAATTAGAAGCATAATAATGTGAAAAGTATATAATTTAAAGGAAAAAGAGACTATGTGGGAGTTAAAGTTGACAGAAACAGTTTGTCAAGCCTTTCAATTCTCTTACCATCTACTTCTTTGAGGGAAACCAAGGATATCATCTCATAATAGAACTCAGTGGCCGGTAGAATCCTCAGAAGCTTCTAAAATATTATCTGGTTTAAAAAAAATAGTTGAGGACTAATTATTAGATTTAATTATTACCTTGCACCTATTTATGTTGATAGTAAGAAAAAAAAGTAAAGTACAAAAATAAATACTGCCAAAAAGGAATTTGTTGGCCATTATCTTCTTCTGAGGTGTTGTTTTTTATTTCTACTTAGCATAAGATACCTTTATTTATTACTTAATAAAAATTGCTAAACGACATGTCAGATACCAATATCTGAACCAATATAACCACTTATGATAATGAGATACAAACTCCCAAAGAGAAGAGGATCTTTTAGCACCAAATTGAAGCTTCCAGAATAGGTCAAAAATTTCAACCTAGCCTCACCTCTATTAATACCTCACCTCTATGTGCCCAACTTTCCATGGAAACAAATATAGCTGATAAGAAGAAAGTTATCCACTAGTCATAAAATAATCATGATCTATTTGGGCTAATGGCTCAGTCTGGTATAACGTTACTTTGGGGGAGGAGTTTGGGTTTGCTTGAAGAACCCATATGTAGAAAGGCAGAGAGAGGACAATGTGAAGGGAATGAGGTGGAAATGCCAGGAAGGCTAAGATTCATGGAAATCTTCTGCTGAGCCACAGAGAAAAAGGAACAGAACTTGAAAACAGAGCTTCCAAACTTGCAGCTGGTTAAACATTTATCTCAAATTCCCAAAGTTCAATCCTGTCTTGCCTTTTGTGCATGTTGAATGATTAGCTACAAAATGAAAAAAAAAAAAAGAATTGTGTGGCTGAAGACAAAAAATTTTTTCACTTCTATTACAACAAGGGAGAAAATGGAATTTGTGCAGTGAGCAGAACCCTGCTCAGGAACCCTGAGCTATGTGAAGTGTGACCACAGCAGCCACTAAAGAAGTATTTAGAAGGGTGTTTGTAAAATTTCCTGAGAAATGTGATGTGAAAGAATTGAACTGTTTAAAAAGTACTGTACAGAAAAGCTCGGGGGTATGTCATGGAGCCACTGTTCTGATCTGTGAATTTCATGAATTGTTAATACTCTGTATTGTCAGAGAAAAAACATAACACAAAAAATCCACAATACCAATCAATGCCAAAATAAGAAAGAGTGTTACCAAGTCACTTTAATGCTAATTTATGTTGGCTATTGATAAATATAGAATGAAAATATCACATGAAGATAACTGGTATCCTGTATGTGCTTTTCTTGCCCCATTTGGCTTCAATAAAGGAAATATGTTGGTATTTCTCATTTCCAATAGTTCCAAGAACAACTTATCACAAATAGTTTGTTGGATTACTAGAAACATACTGACTCCATAATCATAAGTTCAATGATGTACAATATTGTCATTGTACATCATGTATACAACGAAATTGGTTTAGTCTCTACTGGTGCAGTCCATACAAGAATACAAGACAATATGAATAATATAAAGAATAATCCTTATACAAGTAGTTAGGGAAAAAAACTAGTCATACGTTTTCTTCAGGGTGGAAGATGTAAAGGACTTTTACTTACTTTTTACCCTTACTTTTTGTGGACAATCCGTCAGGAAGTCTTTGATCCAGTCACAAGCGAGGGGAGGGAAATTCAAGTCAGTCAGCTTTTCAATGAGAATGTCTGGTAAGATGATATTAAAGGCCGGGCTATAGTCTATAAAAAGCATTCTGACATAATTCCCAGATTTCTCAAGGTGTCTCAGTGCAATATGTAGAGCAGTGGCAATGGCGTCCCCTGTCGACCTGTTGCTTCTATAAGCAAACTAGAAATTTGGTGGAAGATGGGACAAAATTTCGATCAATACCAGTTTGCTTATAGAAGGAACAAGGTTGATGGGACGCCATTGCCACTGCTCTACATATTGCACTGAGCCACCTTGAGAAATCTGGGAATTGTCAGAATGCTTTTTTATAGACTATAGCTCAGCCTTTAATACCATCTTGCCATAATTACTGTAATTACCAAGACTTTTTACCATAATTTTAATCATAATTTATACTTTTATTGCATATATATATAGACACACACCCATATATAGATTATAGAAAGATATGTCTATAGTTTCTTACTATAATAAAATAAAATAAAAGGTAAATTCAAAACCCAAACCAACCTTTTTCTTTTAAGTTTCCTACTTCTTGCTGGGCTATTTTAAAAATCTAATCATCTAAGGATTTCATCCTAGCCTGTAAATATCTATTGGAAATTAAGAGTAAAACACTTCTACTTTTAGCGATTGGAAAATGATGAAACTATCATCATTTGCAAAGGAAAAAGTAGATAGCCTGGGGAAAACAAAAATTAATAATATTAAGAAGAACTGTGACAGAAGAAGGTGGTATCAATGGTATTAGTACCATGGGTGCAATCCCAAAACATCTGAATCACCTCTTGAACATCACTGGCATTGAAAAATCACCACCAGTCATTTGTAAAAGGCACATTACTTGGAATAGCTACACCAAAGTACAATACTTATTATTTATTAGTATTATTATTTAGTGGAGTTAGAAACATGACTCTAGGCAGATAACAATATAAATAATGATTAAAAACATGGAAACAAATAAAAACCATAGCAAGTGGGGGGAAAGTATAAAGTCACAACTGAACATTGAACATAACGAAGAAATGGACCAAGTTAAAGCACGGAACCAAGTGAAGCAGAAAAACACATTCTGGCAATGAGGAGGGTTTTACCTCTGTAAAAACTATGACCTTCCCCAAATTTAACTGAATAAATGATGACTTCATTAAAGTTTGATGAGTCATACATTCCAAAACTTGGCATGTAGACTGTTGTGTTTAGAAAAAGATCTTCCATTCTCATAATGCAGCATCAACAATTCATCTTGGGCTATTAGCACAGAGCATAATACACAAATGATGAACATAATGAAAAGAATGAACCCTGTTCAAAGAATCTGTCTTATTTTGGACAGCTAAAAAGAAATCTGGGAGGAATCAGATGGAAGGCAGCCTCTTCTATGCAGTGAAACCTGAATCTGTTGAATTTAGAACTGGAACTCATTAATATTATTAGCCCGGTAACTCAGGGGTATATGAATTTCTAATTTTCCTTTTGGATATTTGTGTCAAATTACGTGTTTGTGTGTGTGTGTGTGTGCGTGCGCGCACACGCATGCACATGCAGATGTGCTCACTGAGGGAGTCTGTATATATTCACACAGATACGCATATATACATACACAAATAATATGGGACAGTGTATTTTGCAAATGTAACTAATTTTGGTTTATTTTATTTTATTTTATTTTTCTTTGATTTATATGCCGCCGTTCTCCGGAGACTCAGGGCAGCTTACAATGCGTTAAGCAATAGCCTTCATACTTCTGTATATTTATACAAAGTCAGATTATTGCCCCCCACAATCTGGCTCCTCATTTTACCCACCTTAGAAAGGATGGTAGGCTGAGTCGACCTTGAGCCTGG